>JAPYZI010000111.1:0-82293 GCA_030523105.1 Ophioninae sp. A BG-2022a | reverse complement strand
AAAATTCCGAAGAAAAATCTCGTCCGCTACCGGGATTTGAACCCGGGACCTACCGATCCGCTGGTCGCGCCTTAACCCGCACGGCCAACGGATCAGTTTCCATGTTAATCATAATTTTTTTTTTTTTCATTTTTTGACGAATTTATAATCTTTTGTTACAAATTTCGCTGTATTTTTAATAAAAACCATTATTTTTTCATTTTTATTTCTCTTCTATGCTGCTGAATAATAGAGCAATCGTGAAAAATGAGTGTGGCGTGAATGAAGTACAATCCATTAAAAATAATCATTTTTCATGAAATTTTCTTTTTTCAGCCATTGGATAGGAATACTTAAAATTATAATATCTTATAGTTAACTATCTGGTACATTGAAATTTTAACGATGGACCACTATTTACGCCACACCCTGTATAATGCGCTAAAATTCTACGTATAACCCCAATCTATTAAACAATTAAAATCTAATTGAAAGTAATTTACATGAGCATTGAGTATTTGCAATACATGTGCCCGAGCTGCGACGTTTCATATACATTTTCCTATTTAAGGTACCTGAACCGTGCAAGGCTCAGTGGATAATCAAGCTCACGTTTTAAATATCCAAAACTACGAAGTCAAACGGATTGATCTCTCATCGTCGAGTGTCTAACTTTGAATGGCCGCAATTGCCGTAGCAACCGCCGCGCTGTCGCGAACTCAAACAAATTTGCAGTCGATAGAAGGCGTGCGATCAAACGTACGCGATTATTAAATTTCGACGTACAAAAACTTTCGAAAACAAATAATATTTTCAATATTACTTAGTGAATATTTATTCTAATTATATGTCGTGGCTTATCAGCACTGTACATGTTGTCATTCGAATTTAAGTTTAAAATTGAAGATTATATATTTTTTTGTACGAAGTTTATATATTTTTTGTATATTGATCCCGGAAAAGACTGTTGGAACGGGTATGGCCTAATAAGGAACAGTGATCTAAATAAGGCCCACAAGACGCTTTTTTTTAAAAAAAGCTGATAGTTAATAGTGAACATTGTTTTCTGAACCAAAATTATCATTGATACGTTGAATATTGAATAAATGATTAAATAAACGTTTTTATTTTATTTCAACATTCATAACTTTTTGTTTGTACTCAAAAACAAATAAGGTGGGCCTTACATGGGTCAGGTACTGTACTCCAAATTCGTGAATCTCCAGTATTGCCGGTATCTTGAAATTGTGGAAAACCTGGGCCACTATGTAAAGTTTACTTAATTTCGCATATTTCAAGCAAGTACTCCGCGCGATACAGATCGAGCGGTTTAATGGTAATCGATTCAAGCATTGATCCGAGAAAAAACTGTTCGACGCTGAGAGATTTTACTGCCAAACCGGGCAGCGACGGCGCACTATTCGCAATCATTTAATAAATTCCCTCTTATGAAATACCATCAATTCAATTAAGCGTTATAATGCTTTTTTATGGAAATATTAATTTTTTTTTAGCTCAGTGTATTTATGCCGAAGAAAAAATGGACTTTGGAAATATTCTGAAATATCTTGTGACAGCAGTGACTTGTGACGCATTTCGAAGTTAATAGTAGATGGTAACGGTACCAATGCTCGGATGGTTAAGAGTTGTTGAAATTGAAGGATTTATTATTCATTTGAGGATCGGTTTAAAAGACACTGATAGGAACTACCGTCAAGCTCGTAAATTCTAGTGTTCAGAATTCACGAGTACTAAACGCCGGACAGTTGAATATTTTTAATTATACAGTGTGTCCGGGTACGGACTAGCGATATTCTACATATTTATAAAATAGCTATTTTAATATGCAACTACACCATAAACTTGGGAAATTTACGTATTTTTTAAAACCCTTTTTTTTAATTTCCATTTTTTTTTCGTAAGTTTATAGATATTAAACATACTGTTTAATGTAAATGACATACAGTATGGTTTCCGAACGAATAAGCCTATTTTTATCGCAGTGAGACGAAAATATTTCGAGATATGATGTTTTTTGTACACACGTAGAGAAATTTCATTTAAAAAATCAAAATGGCTGCCATTTAGCGTGGCAATGGGTTGGGCCCAAGTTTACGGTGTACTTGTATATTAAAATAGCTATTTTATAAGTATGTAGAATATTGCTAGTCCGTACCCCGACACACTGTATATATTAAGATGTTGAATAATTGCAAATTGTACCAGTTTCCGGACAGCAATTACTGTTTGTCTCTGTGTTCGGACACTTCCGTGTCCCAGTGTTTGGACATCTTATTATTAGTTGTACCACCCCGTACACCCTTCCGGGTTTTTACTGCACCTCTCCCCTCTGACCCCTGTTTTTCCGTCACTTTTTGTTTCCTCTCGGTTCCTCCACCTTGTTTTTCCTCCTGTTTCCCCCACCGTATTTCCTCCTAATCCCCCACTTCGCTTCCGTCTGATGCCCTACCCCCCGACTTACCCCCTCTGTACCGTATTTACCGTGCCATTTCTGGCACGGGCATAGGGAAACTACGGAAAACCTATGCCAGTACAGCCGGTCCCAAGTTCACCACCCGGCCGCGGAACGAGTGTCATCGAAAAATTCCGAAGAAAAACCTCGTCCGCTATCGGGATTTGAACCCGGGACCTACCGATCCGCTGGCCGCTAGTCGCGCCTTAACCCGCACGGATCAGTGTCTACATCTTATTATTTATTTATTATTTTTGTTAATTTTCATTTGTATTGCTCATGTAGCAAAATATTCGAATTAATGTCCGGACTCGACCGAGCAATGGTATCGTTACTTTACCATTTCGCATTTAATGGGCTTCGGAAATGTTGAATCTACTGACTACATCTCGCCCTTAGGATCTTATAATTATTCGTTCCGGCTTCGACATTCTTCTTCCAAAACTGGCCGGCGTGCTCTCCAGATTATCGAAGTTTGCGAAGGAACATCGGTCCCTTCCCACTCTCGGATTTACTCATCTTCAACCAGCCCAATTGACAACTGTAGGGAAAAGAGCTACTCTTTGGATTCAAGATTTACTCATGGACGAGCGTGCAATTCGTCGTGCACGCGACGATCTCAAATTCCGAGGGGTCAAGGGGACAACGGGGACGCAAGCCTCGTTTTTGCATCTTTTCAATGGTGGGGGAACTTTTCAATGTACCGTTTCCATGTAAATATTTTACACATGCTGCACTCCAATCTCTTTTTTTCAAATTATATGCAAAGTGTTATTGTTTTTGTATTTTGCACAAAAGCTTTGTCGTGGGCGAATTTTATTTCTGATGTTTAAACGATAATCTTAAAAATTCCCTAGAAGATCGAGAAATGTAATTTGTATTGGGTAAATACTAGCGAAACATAAAAAACATAATGTCTATTCGCCCTTTGGTGACAACAAATTTTTCAATATTGGTTAGAAATTTTTTACATAAGAATAATACTACTTGGTTACTTTGTCTCTATTGAATTTGACGATTGTTGAATCAGATTGATACTCAAGGACGATCGGTAAAACATTTACCAGCTCATATAGTTTTGAATTTTTCAAATATCAGAAACCCAAATAAGCTCACTCAAGTTCGGTAGCATTGCGCTCGATTTTTTAAAACACATAATTCTATTAATAACTAGTTATCAAAACGTACGATTCGATTGAACAATTATGCATTTTTTGTAAAAGTACGAAACTATCAACAATTTCGAGGTATCGGATGATACATTTTTTTCAAATACGATATACGTATAGGAACTAAAGAAAGTATGTCGTATGAATCAGAAAAATTGTGAATTGTTTATTATAATTTTTTATTTGATTGAGTAAGCAATGTGGAACTTTCCATTTTCCAAGTTTTAAACAATTTAGTTTTACATTAATATTGGAATCAATAGTAAACGTTTGCTCGTTATTTATCTAGGAAATGGAGAAAAGGTGAAAAAATTGGATTCTCTGGTGACGAAAATGGCGGGCTTTGAACAATATTATGCCGTTACTGGTCAAACTTACAGCAGAAAAGTTGACGTCGAGTGCCTGAATGCACTCAGTTCATTGGGCGCGACAGTCCACAAGGTAAATGGAAGAGCTGAGTAAATATATATGCGGAAAACGTGTTTCAGATACATTACTTATTAAAACGCGTTTTTTTTTTCATTTAGTTATTATATTACTTGATCATTCTTGTCTTTAAATTGAAACGATACGATAACATTGATCTCCAAAGGATTAATCTCGTTCAAGAATAATAACAAATAATTTACAATTTTTCAATTTCAAGATCCTTCGGATTAAGCTTGAACCGATTAAACGTAGACTTTTGTAGTTGTCATTACACCCAAAAATTTATTTCTGTCCCGAGAAAATGTGACAACAACGCTTGATCATTCCGAGACGTATACATTGTCGACTGTTGCGTTGCCGTATTTACAGAACGCTACTGAAACGTCAAAAGTTAGCAACGAATATCGCCATAACGACATCGGGAACAATGGTTTTTTTTTTTTGTAGAAAAATTGAAAAATATGTAAAGTTTCTGAAAATTCTTTTTTTTCTCGTGTATTGAGCAACGTACATATACTTTTTTATAATTCTAGTTTGATTTTGTCGACTTCCGGTACAAATAACACGTAGTCAAATGAAGCTATTATTCTCAAATACTTATTTCAAAACATCGGCTCAGTGCCATTTTCTTTTTTTTTTTCAATAGATGCGGCGTGTTCAACTCTATCGTATATTTCAAATTTAGGAAAAATTAGACGAGTTGATATTTTTTACATACATCCTTAACTCTAGTCTTCATGAGCACCACGCAAAATGGATTATCAACATCGTTAAGATGTTCTTGCGCCATAATCACAACAGTATATACAAAGTAAAGGCAAAATCATCGGATATAATTTTTTAAAAATAATTGTTTGCAAAATAACGTAAATGGTCTTGAGCATCATATTGAAATTTATTATCATATTATTATTTATGTAGGCAAAATCATCGGATATAATTTTTTTTACATAATTGTTTGCGAAATAACGTAAATCTTCTTGAGCGTCATATTAAAATGTCTAACAAATTTGAAAACGTTTCACTATTTGATAATCGAGATATATCCAGTGGTAAAAATCGTAACCATAACACGAGGTCTTGTATGAAGTTATTAAAAAACGACGATTTTTTTTACAAGAAATATCACGATTTCTAAACGATCAAACTTTCTCAAATTTTCTCCACAGTTGAGTATGATTATTGAGAAGGTTCAGACAAATTTTAAACAATTAATCTTTAAATTGGTATAATGCAAAAAGATCCTTAAAGATGGATACTTATCGAATCGACGAATTATGCACTGTCGATCCGAAGTACGCGATTATACTATACGAAAACAGAAAAGTTGCAACGCCCAATTGTTTTTTCTCGCAGATGTGCAGCGACATAAGATTATTGGCGAATATGAAGGAGATCGAAGAACCCTTCGAGTCGACGCAAATTGGCTCGAGTGCTATGGCGTACAAGAGAAATCCAATGCGTTCGGAGCGCTGTTGCAGCATAGCGCGTCATCTGATGACACTTGCGAGCAATTCCTTGCAAACTGCGGCAACACAGTGGATGGAACGGACGCTCGACGATTCAGCTAACCGCCGTATAACGTTAGCTGAAGCTTTCCTGTCGGCTGATGTACTTCTCATGACCCTTGGAAATATCACCGAAGGCCTTGTCGTCTATCCAAAAGTCATAGCCAAGCACGTCGCGCAAGAGCTGCCATTTATGTCGACCGAAAATGTTATAATGGCCATGGTCAAAGCTGGCGGGGATCGTCAGGTCAGTTGCCAACAAACATTTATACTTAACGCAGCCCTCTAGTTTCTCGGCTGTTTTTTTACGGCTTCTTCAATAATTTTTTACGGGCGAACCGTCGAAATAATCAATCTCGTTGTTTTTGCATAATTTTTCTTATCATTTAAATAAGCTTGACAAATTTTTTGGAGTCAAAATATATAATAGAATAAAAGTTATAGTGGTCGACAAGAAGACGTCAAGAAAAAGAAGTGCTTGACGGTGACCAAAATTGCGGCTGTTCTGCTTATCGAAAATCGAAAAACCAAACGGCATTTTAATCTTCATATTCGAGACTAGCGATTGACCTAGAGTGAATTCTAAATTACAAAAGTTGACTGTTTTTATACATTTTCTAACATTATATTCTATTTTTTACTCATTTTTTCTTAACTTTTTCGCTCGTAGAAAAGAAACTATCGAAGCAATCGTGATAATCCTAGGCCAATCGCTGGCTTATAACATATTAAAGATGCCGTATAAATTT
Organism: Ophioninae sp. A BG-2022a; assembly: GCA_030523105.1. Classification (NCBI taxonomy): domain Eukaryota; kingdom Metazoa; phylum Arthropoda; class Insecta; order Hymenoptera; family Ichneumonidae; species Ophioninae sp. A BG-2022a. The sequence continues at coordinate 75,986 of JAPYZI010000111.1, read as the reverse complement.
CAACAAGATCGGTGCAGTAGTGTCTGAAATATCGTGGTTACCGTTTCGGAAAATGGTGTTTCGAGAAAAATCCGATTGAAAGTTCGATTGAAAAAAAACGCTATTATAAACAACGATTTGATACTTTTCTGTAAGACCAAGAGTTAGCCATGTACGCACAGTTCCATACATTTTCTTTAAGAAATAAAGAGAGATTTAGGAGAAAGATAAAAGAAATTCAGTTAAGTTATATACTTAAGGCTTTTGAATTTTCAGATTATGTAAAATTTGTATGCAAAATTTGTTTTTAAATATTTGCTAACTCTTGGTCTCTCAGAAAAGTATCAAATCGTTGTTTATAATAGCGTATTTTTTCATAATGTTTTATTTTAGGCAGAAAGTCAGGAAATTCTTCAGAAACCGTAAAAACATCAATATCTCAATAACCATCAATTTTCGACCCCCAGTTGATGGGACATTTTTTGTTGAAAATGATCTCTGCTATAACCCCTTTGAAAGAATAGGTCGAATTTCTGGTCACCCTGTATATATCGTATTGAAGTAACCGGAAGTTGGCTTCTTTACCTACCGAAGCAAAATTGCCTTGAGAAATTCCAATTTCCAAATATCAATTATTTGGAGATTCGGTCAAAAAGTGGCATTGAAATTTCAACAGAATGACTAAATATACTGACATTTTTAATATTTTGTTAAAATCATGTAAATCTCATGGATCGACCCATCCCGATAGCCAACTACCTTGAGGCCGAGTGTCGCACCAACCATAAGTTCGTGAAAGTTATCAGAATAGTGAATACCCGCGAATTTTTGAAATGCTTAATTTTTTTGCGATTCGTCTTCTTCTTTTGAACGGTGAACAACCGCAATCTTTTTTTAAATTCATCTAGTGTCGAAAAATAACTTCACTGATTCTTGTTTCACAGTGATGTCTAAGGAAAGAAAAACAATCAATTGGATAAAGTTTACAGTGTTTAATTTTTGACTTTCAGGTGTGTCACGAAAAGATTCGAGTTCTGTCGCACGAGGCTGGTGCGCAGGTGAAGCAACACGGATTGGAGAATGACTTGGTCGAGCGTATCAAGAAAGACCCTTACTTTGCTCCAATTCTCGAAAATATCGACGAAATACTTGATCCTTCAACATTCATCGGAAGATCTCCCCAACAAGTAATGGAGTTTCTCGATTCGGAAGTCTATCCTATTATCAACAAATACGCAAATATTCTCGATGATAAACCTGTAAATTTGAGCATCTAAGGCTCAAATTGATGGAACAGAAGGAAATTCAAAGGAGAATCGAAATTTGTGTTGACAAGGATTTACTTTCTTTTTTTATATCGTTACACCAATAACATTGTGTATATATGAGTTAGAAAAATAATTTTCTGCCCGTTTTTAACGCAAATAAAAATATATACTATATATATATCGATTCTGATAAAACGTTCACGTACGGAGTCGACGACGTATAGTTTGGCACATATGCCAACATATAGTTTTTCGGTCCAGGATTTTCTCGGTATAGGGTTTATCAAGGAAGTCTGGTTGAAGAAAGAGAGGACAGAGAAAGACGGAAAGAATTGAGAGAAAAAGAGGATAGTGAAAATGAAACGAGAAAGTTTTTATTAAAAATAGAATAGAAAAAGTGCCGTACAGAAATAAAGTTGACAGCAAGAACAAATAATAAAATCGCAAAGTTTACGAAACTGGAAAGAAATGAAAACGTAATTCGAATGTTGCAGTAATAAAATGCCGAGCATGCGTATAAAAGAATGAGGAACCCAAGTTGGGCAGGAAATATTAGTTTGCTTTCAGAAAGCTGTACGCGAACTTGAAGAATCCCGCACTCTTCGATAATCATTAGCGAGTTGTTTTCAAGAAAAGTATAGAAGAAATAAAATGTACTACAAGTGAAAATGTAGAATGAGGAGAGAGAGAGAGAAAGAGAGAAAGAGAGTTCGCTGCGCTTGGCGCACGTTTAGAAATGTTGGTAAGGATAAAAAAAAGTAGCGGAATTCGTTATTCCTTCACCCTAAAATAACGAGGTTTGAAATGTACAGACAAGCATACAGAAACGAGGAGTGCAACTGTGAGTGGTGCAGCAACGCCTTAAGAAACCAGCTGATAGTTGTATCGCATCAAATCGAGTTCACCGTAGGTGTACTCTGTTATTCGCACCACTCCGGTTTTGCTTTAACCCTTTCGATACAACGAAAAATCACATTGCCGGAATCACTTATTTCTTCTTCAATCGATCGTTAGATAAAACAACTTTAATGCCTAAAAAGTTGCAGCTCTTGGGGACGTTTACGCGTCCCATCAACAATTATGATTTCACAAATTTCATAGAATTTTCTAGAATTTAATTTAGGATTTTCCGTCCTAGATGTTTTTCAGTAACTTTGACATACGTCGTCCCAGTCGTAATATCAATAATTTTTCAGACTGGGACAGCACATGATCCCTCCGTTGCGAAAGGGTTGATACCCTCTTTTCTAGATTTACACTCGAAATTCGATCGAACGCGGATGTTACCGAACGATAGTGAAAATTACAGGAAAAAACGCCGTCTTATCGTATTAAATATTCGAATGAGAAAAAAAGACTACGTAGAGAGGAAATCACTTTTTGTTTAAACCATACAGTAATCACAGCATTGAGCTTCGCAGTTACAAGAAAACCATAACAGTAGAGTAGAGAGTTTTGGCAGAGGATAGCCAACGAGTTTGTTTTTATGAAGATGGTGAAGCGAAGAATATACAGGTACATAGCTAGCGGTGGGAACGTGGGAGACTATCCGATACGAGTCGTTACAGATTTACGACGAGTCAATGGACAAAAGAATGTAAACAAACAAATTAATGGCGCAGCGAATGCAACAGAAAGATCGCGGAACTTGCGAAAAACGGGGGAAAGTAACGTTTCGGATGTGTTTTATGAAGGAGTACAAATTTGAAAAAAAAGAAAGTCGTAGAATTAAGAAAAAGAGAATTAGGAGTTAAATACTGGAGAACGAAGGAAAAGGTTAACACATTTATGCGTACGTGTATATATAGAGGGTGGGAAAGAAAGAGAGGCAGAGAGAGAGAGAGAGAGAGAGGAGGCGAAACTGAGTGAAAGAGAGCAGGAATGATAGTAAATCGAACCGAAGGAACTGTGATGATAGGTGAAAATTGAACGATCAAATTTAGCGGCGACACGAGAAGCCTGTATATCGCAGAGAGAATCGTAAGCTTACAAGTACCGTTATCCAGACGTAAATAGAAACTATAAGATTGGTTTTTGTCCGGAGGTTTTGGAAAGCACACGGTGGCAAGATACGGCGCACAATTTTGAGATCGTAATACTGGTGGGTATTAGAAGGGATTATAGAGGCAACATTTAGTGAGACTAAGCGGAATACTACGTACTAAAAAGTCAAGTTTGAAAAGATGAAACTGAAAGAGACAGAAGAGGTGACGGACAGAAGTGAGAAGAGTTCTAAAACGAGAGAGAGAGAGTGAGAGAGAGAGAGAGGGAAAGAGAGAGAGAGAGAGAGAAAGAGAGATTGATCGATTGGTTGATATATTTTATAATGCCTCAGCGGACTTCCGGGCAAAGCAGAGTAAGAAAGAAAGAGAAAGAGAGAGAGAGAGAGAGAGAGAGGAAGAGTGAGATCGCGTGAACAAAAACAAGAAGAGAGAGAACGAGAAGAAAATAGATCGAAAGGGATACAAACCAAGGAGCAAAAGTAGGTAAACAGTAAACGACAATGTTTGGAAATGGAAAAGGGAGAAGGCGAGAAGAAGGGAGATTAAGTCAGAGAAAATAGAGGTTAAAAGAGATGAAAATATATAAAACGTAGAGAAAAATGGTATAAAGAAATATTTGGTTTTGTGACCGTCGCGAGAGGTGAGAGATGCATAGGAAAGCAGGCAGACGTAGAGACAAATAAGACCGAGACAGATAAGAGAGAGTCAGTGAGAGATAGAGTGAAAGAAAGAGAGAGAGAGAGAGAGAGAGAGAGAGAGAGAGAGAGAGAGAGAGAGAGAGAGAGAGAGAGAGAGATAGGAAGGAAAGTGTAAAAGTCAACAGAAAGTTCGAAAACATAAAATGCAGAACTATATGGATCTTTGCAAATTGACGGAAACGTGAAGAAAGGAAGAACAGCGGGAACATTGAAAGATTGGCCTAAGAGTTTTACGCCGGCGTGTGTGCGCTATATTTTCGAGTGCACGGTGTGTATACGGAGTCTTTTAGGGAACCGAGTCTTTTAAGATTCACCAAATTTTCTAGGCTTCCAAAATATCTGAAAAAAATCTGGGTTACTCACTGAAGTGTCCACTGCGTGGCCCAGTATTTATCAAACTCAAAAGTTTAAAACCATTGTTAATAAACATTGAAAAAATTGAGAAAACATAAAAGATAAATATCAGTTTCGAATTTGGACTGTTCCTTTAAATACCGAGTATGCACACGCCGGGTTAATTATGAACTCGATGTTGATCCCTTTTATCATCGTTGATTACGAAGTCCGATGTTTCGTCCAATATTCATCGTCGTATAGTTTCTCGTATAGTGCGATCGGTGTTGATTCTTTGAGTTAATTCTTCGAGCCTAACGAGCCGCGATCTCATTAACGAGAAGATTCATTTTCCGGACTTACGGTTGAATGTTTTACGGATGGTAATGTCGTATCTACTCGATGTCACGTATTTGCGATCCAAATTCAAAGTTGCGGAAGATAAGAACATTTTTAAAGAGCGATACGGCACCCAGGTGAAATTTCTTCAATTTACTTCTTGGCGAATCGATAGCCCGAGAAGGTGGTACCCGCGGTAGCTTTTCCAGCGTCGACGTAAACGACAAATTGATCACCGGCCTCGGCATTGATGAGAATCAAATTCGACCCGCCACCAGGTCCAGCATCGGCCAGCGTCGCCCAACTATCAGACCCGTTCTGCTTACGCTTGAGGCTTATCCGCAAATCGGTGCTGCCGTAACCAGCGAAACTAAACTGGTAGAGTCCCGGACAGTGAGTTGTGAATATCCCTGTCTTTGCGATGTAACCGACTCCCTTGTTCAGCATCGTTTCGCCAAATACGAGTATTCCGTCCTACAAAAAGCGCTTAATTATATTAAAAGTTACATTCAATTGTTTGCAGTTAATTTAATTGATTCGCGGTTATTGAACATTTTGGAGGTCCAGAAAAAAATACAGTAAGGTAATGGTATCAATGCTTGGACGAGTCTCACTGTTCGGACATTAGTTGGAATGTTTCGCTATATCAGCAATATAAGTGAAAAATAACGAAATTAATAAATAATAATAATAATAATAAATAATACTATATTCTTGTTATCTATTTATTTACAATAAGTCATTGATTTATACTAATAATAATAATAAATAAATAACAAAGAACAATCATAACAGGTCCAAACATTCACGAAAGTGTTCGAACACAGGGACAAAACAATAATAGCTGTCCGAAAACTGGTACAATTTGCTATTATTCAACATTTTAATATATATCATTGAATATATTCAACCGACCGGCGTTTAATGTACCAATGCGTTCTGATAAGCAGAATTTACGAAGTTGATAGTAGTTTCGGTAACTGTCTTTGAAACCGATCCTTAAATGAATAATTAATTCGTAAATTTCAACAACTGTTAAACGGTCGAGCATTGGTACCGTTAGCTTAATCATTTTCTTTTCTCGGTAATACGCTCCGATTTGTTCGTTGAGAGAAATGAGCCTTTCTTACGGTGTTGGAGGCATGGTTTGCTGAGAATGCCACGACGCCGACACAATCCTCAGCGGTTGCGAGTTTCAACGAGCCGACGGTCGTTATACCGGAAGTTGGTGGATCCGGGACTGCAGATTCGACTAACAAGCCCGCCGTCAATCCCAGCAACGTCAATACCGGCCACACCGACCTGCGAACGAGCAACCGAATCATTTTAACGGCCGTACATTTTTTTTAAATTCAATTACGAATTATAGAGATTATTCAGAGTTACATTCAAAGTGTATTGGAAAGACATATTCCAGGACCGAAAAATCGTCGATTAAGTCAGATTGCGAATATTCTTGTATAAAGCAAATACACTCGGTTAATTTGCCTTCTCTTGACAATCCAGTAGCAAAGTTCAACGGGTATTCAATACTTTCACTACCCAAGGCGGTAAACGGTCACGTTTTATACCGCCTGATTCGTACCGCTCTCCTTGTATAAGACTTGGCTAACTCGTAGTCTATAGCAAGTATAGCATTCCTGACAGAAATAAAAGTGCGATAACCAGCCCCGGAGAGTTAACGGTCTGATATCTTTATATCGCGTATACCGATAGTTAATAGCATAAATCGAATCTGTTAAATTATCGATGAAAATAGTATTATGTATTACTGTAATGTGATATACATTAATAGTATAAATGGAATCCGTTGAATTATCGGATCGAATCGAAAGTTAAATTATCGATGAAAATAGTAGGTAATAATATATTAATATAATATATTATTACCTACTATTTTCTATTATTATCTATTATTTTTTATCACCTTTTTTTTTACCTACTAATAATAGATAATAATATATTAATATAATATATAATATACATTAACCCTTTGCGGTCGGTGTCCCCGCGTTGGGGACATTTTTTAATCGTCGTAGAAATCGATCAACATTGATTTATTAATTAAAAAAATAATTACCTCGCGATTCAACATTTCCGGATGATTTACGAGATAACAATGTATGATTGGTCAGAGAAGTTAAATTAAATTATATTAAATTTAATTTAATTGAATGTGCCGACCGCAAAGGGTTAATAGTATGAAACTTCATAGCCTAACGTTGAGCTATGAAGTCCCTTGTCGGTACCTTTTAGGGTTATCGAACGCGCAGTTTTCACGATTGCACGTCACGAATATTGAGCGTTACTCTTTCATTAATTTACAGACTTTCGTTATCTTAAAAAAATCGATTTTTTTTTATAATCATCGATTAAACTAAAATATTGCAAAAATTCCAAACTGTTTCTCGTTCGTAACGAAATACTCGACACAGATTATGAAATCTAAATATTAATTTTCTAAAACATGTCAATTATGCAATTATCTACATTTTCGAATGATTCTAGTTTATTAGACAGGTACCGCCATGTAGCCAGGACTTTACGGATGAAAATGGTATTTTGTTTTTTTTTTTTTCAATTTATTTTAACGAAGCGAATACGTCGGAATTATGGAGACCGTTGATAAACGTTTTGTCGATGTGAGTGTCGTTGGACTTTACACACATTGTGATAAATATTCTCAGGTGAACCTTTTCCATCAAAAATAACAAAAATTAAATCTTATCACACAGAACATATCGACATTCATCGTTTTTTATTTTCTATCTACATTATCATATATTTATTATATAATATATACATTTACCTAATCTTAAAAACCTGATCTCATATATAACACATCTAAACTGCCCTCACATAATTGCTTTCCTAACTCATCAATGTCATATCTCACTTTTGTAGATCTGAAATAAATTTATGAAGAGGAACCAAACCAAGGATCGAAACGTAAACCTTGTTTTTTTTGGTATAACCTTGGAAGCTAACCCACACTTGGCCGAACCGAAGCCAACTCCAGAATATACACAGTTCATCAACACGGCCGCACACATCTCAAACCAACGTCTCATGTAAAAATATTTCGACTTACTCTTGAAATATTAGTTAATCTATAGTAAAAAGTTCAAGCTTCTATATTTTTCTTGATCAGCAAAAAATAAAAATCAGAAAAGCTAAAAAACCGGCGATCACACGGGTGGACGAATTGAAGAAAGTAAGAGAAGTACATCAGTTAAAAGAAAATAACGAAGTTCGAGTAAATGAATTTTGTTAAATCGTTGTTTTTTTTTTACCTAGATTTTAATATTTTTCATTTTATTATTTTTTATGTCGTACGCTAATAAATAAGAATTTGTTGCATTTGATAGCATTTTCCGATTTTTATTGCGAAGTATAAATTGAGACAGACTGCGATATAAGTACCGAGTTCCACGAGCGTTTCGAGCATAATTTAATATCAATTCGAATTTGGACGAGTTGAATACGTGATTCCGGTTTTACAGGTTTCGATTCAACGTTTAGACCGATTGATTTCTGTGTTAATTAATGTAGTCGAATTTATTTATTTCTATGAACATGATGAAAGTTCGGTTTCGTGAGGGTATGGAGTTTTCCGAAGAGTATATTTTCTATAATGCGCTTTTATGGATTGATTATGGTCGTAAAAGTTACGTTAATTTTCGCAATTAGTTAACGGACGAAAGTAGAATGATTATAGTTTTTTTGTTGGGTCGTGGTTGAGATAAATGACTGGAAATTGACTTTATCGTACGTGTTTTCGTGTATCGTGTTAAGGGACAATCTAACGATCGTATGAAGTTTGTGGTGGGTTTCTCTTCCTCGATAGAATTTGTTTTTCCCATCTGTCATATTTTCTCCATTTTCCCCAATTCGGAGAAAATCTGGAAACAATGAGAAATATTAATCGATTTTCCCCGATATTCCTCTTCTTCGTGTTTTTCCGATTTTCTCATTTTATTCGCGATAATTCCCAATTGTTTCATAGCCTTATTGGAAGAGTTTCGGAAAAATGATAAAAGCTCATAAACTGAGTTTGTCGGGTAAAATTCCCATTTTTTCCGTACGTTCGATCAAACTGTGAACGATATTTTATTTATTTTTTAAAAGGGCGGTGACGCGATAAGTATTTGGAAGTTTATAGTACAGAAGAAAATTTAAAAATGCATTAAATATCAGGGAATTTAAAAAAAATCAAAAGTATTCGGATAGAAATATTGTTTCTCCGAATTTCCCCGCAAAGTCTCAATTAACTGGAAAAATCGGACAAATGTTGGTAGAAAATAGTAGTTTTTTAGAAAAATGCGGGGATCAATTTCTACCAGGGTTTGTTTGGATATGTTGGGTGTCAGAACATGGGAGATACATTCGCGTAGGATTGTTCTTTTTTTTTTTAATCGCGTGTTTCAAGACAACGGGCACGCACGCTCATAAATTTATAGATTATTAACGATCTTTAGCCGCCATCATCTATATCTATAAAAGACAACGTATGTACGTATGTTCCTTATAGACTCCGAAACGGCTGGACCGATTTCGATGACATTTTCAGGCAATCTTTAGATTGACCAGGCGGGTGATCCTGCCACATTTGGTAGCGATTGGACCAATATTTTTTTATTGTGGTCGATAATCTTCACCCTCTAAAGAAAAGTGAGAAAGATAATGAAATCGATGAACAAAACTAATATGAATTGCGATCGTTTAATTCCCAGACTTATTGCTCTTCATTTATTCTTTTATTACGTTATACGTAGTCAACAATTGTAAATAAAATAATCATTCTTATATGAAAAATTATAAAAAACATTCAATTTATGTAAATTTTCATCCGACGAAGCGGTGGTGGGTGGGGTTTGCTAGTTATTTTATACAATACAGATTTTATCCTTTGGCCACCATAACTTTGCGTGTTTACGTTGGAATTTTTATGAGCGATATTTTAAAGTTTATTTTTTTAGCCCGTATAATCATATCTATATTGACAACCATAGTCAACAAATCGCGCTCCTCGACCGGCCGGATTCTTCGCGAGCGAATGTCTTTGCCCATATGTGTATATCACTCGCCATGTTTAATGAGTTTTTTTGGAGTTTCTGTTAGGAATCTTATCGAAAATTCATAAACAAAAGTCCAAGATCCACGCGATTACGCGTAATCCGGTACGATCAATTCGATTAATAAGGTAAATAATGAAAGAATATTAAATTTTCTTGACAGTTGTGACACTGAAAAGATAAGATCACTAGACTTTGATATATAGTGTCTTTTTCACGATAACTTTATATAATTCAAGTAAATAAGTAATTTCATAGGAGAACCTGGCTCGTGATTTCCTCAAGCCTGCACTTCAGAATTTTTTTCACCGATAATGTTACGCGGCGTGTACCAATATTTCTGAACCCGGTGGACCATGAATCTCTATTTAAACCGCCGCGAGCTCTCTTTCAAGCACGGAGAAAGCAAAGATCAACTCCTGTCTCCTTGCTACTTGTGCAACTTGCTTTCGGACTCGCGTGTGGATACTAAAGTCAGAAAGCAGAGTATCGGTCAAGATGGTGAATAACAGAAATCAAATTTCAAAGTCTGGTCGTTTTATGACATTTTTATTAGTTCTTCCATTCTTTTCTAATTTTCCCCAATTAATACTGGAGGAATTGTTATATTATTTGGTGAATCCGAGTTTATCGATTGAGCCTTCGATCACCAGAAAAAGTCATTCGAAAAACGGCATTGAAAATGATGTCTCTGAACAATGTAAAATACTCCGTTGATCGATGGGGCGTGTTTTTTGTAAACAAAAAAATACTCCTATCTACAATTGAAAACTGGTCCGACGATGGTTGAAAAACAGCCGCGAAATATAGATGAAACAGGAGTACAGATTTTCACTCGAGGAATCGGGTAAAACCAGTTCTTTTCGAGGCAATACGACTTTTCCTTTAACATTCGTCTCGGTGCAGTGGCAATTAGGTGAGACTTGTTCGCTGGTCTCTCGTTAAACCGAGAATTATGAAAAAGGCAAAAGGCATACAGTGTGGCTCGCGTTTACGCACGATTGACCGCATCCCGATCGATCTTACCCTACTTTCTATTCGGGCCACCGCCTCGAGAAGAGAAAGTGGTAATAACGATATTTTCAGTATTTCATATATTTTTACCTATATACCTATCTATGTACATGGACGAGCGTTTAATCGACGCTGCGTTATAGTTTTCGATGGTCTGCGGGAGCGACCAGTTTAGCCCGAGAGCATTGCAGTAAACGTGGACATTATTTTATTGAGCACTGATTTATTTAATTCGAACGAGCTGCGTTAATCCTCTGTATAATCCATTTTCTTAAATATCATAAATTCAATAAATGTATATTATTGAACCGACATAATATTGTGACGAGGTAGCCGGCAGCGTTCCGACGTTACATTACACTTACTTAACTCGGTATGTGTACACTATATTTTCGAGTGCACGGTGTGTACACTGGGATTTTTAGGGAACAGACGGATTTACAGAGATTTTTAGGCTTCCAAAAAATCTGAAAAAGTTCTTTCTTACTTATTGAAGTGTCTGAAGTCTGAAGTCCGCTACATGGCCCAGTAGCTACCAAACTCAAAAGTTAAAAACCATTGTTAAATAAAAATTGAACAAAATTAAAAACATAAGAGAAAATTTCAGTTTCTAATTTTGACTGTTCCTTTAAAGATCCAGTATACACACGTCGGGTTAGTTGGGTATGTACCCACGTGTTGCAAATAAGCACGTGAGTTGCCGAAGGGACGAAAAAAAAAAAGAAACAACGATACCATTAATAGACAACGATGGATGGGCATCGGAGCGAGACAAAATCTAAGGAAGCTCATCAATTTTACTGTTGTTGTTTGTACAATCGATCGTTACGGACATTTTTAAGAAACCTCGTTGGACGTGCGCGATGATTAAAAATTTCGGAACCTCGGTTATTCGTCTGTCGAGAATACGAACGTAGCACCTGGTTTACGAACTTGAATACAAATAATTGAATAAAAAGGAGCAACTCCAAAGACTGTGTGACAAATTGCAAAAAATACCGAGAGGGATTGTAAATGCAAGTTTAGAGAGATCCGCACTGCAAATTAAAAGCTGGAACAACACAAATGAACCGTCACGCTCGGACTTGAAAATGTAAGGATTATTGGTAAGATCGTTTTTTAAAATAACTTACGTGGGTTCGTAATAATACGTGGGTTTATTTGTGTGGAAATATTTGGAAGTAGGCGGGATAGCTAAATGGGATACAAAATTTATTATTTTTATGTACTCTTATTACTTCCTTTTTTATTAGAAAAACGAACATCCGTTATATAACCGATATTCGTTTTTGTTATATGAGTATGAGGTTTTGATATACGAGTATTTGAGCCAAATCAATAATACTCGATTTGACTCAAGAAAAAGATTGTGAAAACTATTCAACCGTTTAGGAGAAATATAAATATTGTTTTTCAACTGTATTCCTGGGGTAATTCTTTTTTCTTTTCATCTCTTTTTGTATGGAGAAATAAGTAAATAGGTTTACTGCAATTATTTGTTGTAACTGTACTCGTATGAACGATCGAAAGCTGCAGACACGTGTGATCATAAGTTTATAAATAATTAGAAAAGAAACGAGTCTAGAGTGTAACTTTGCGCGATAACAGGCGCTTCTCTTTCCATGCGAAAGACACTATATTAGGTATGTTGGTGTGACACATTCTGTTTTCCATAATTCCTGATCGGACCGTGCAAATAACGGTACAATAGACAAAATAAGACACCACACACTCGTAACAAGCAAAGAGACGCGTGTATACCTATATTTAATATAAATGATCATTGATTCGATATAATTTGTAGTACTCATCCTATATAGATTGCCATTCAAATAGTTTGGCTTACACCGTTTTCGTTTTATTTGGTATGTTTATATTGGAGTAAAAACCATATGCTGACAATTCACGAAGAAAAGCACAATCGATCTATTACCTTTGTTTGGAACTTTTAAATTCTCGACCCAGAGGCCAGTACCGCAAAATATTCAAATTTAATAGTCAGCTGCGTAACTATTAAATTATAATATTTGTCGAAAATGAATTATTTATAGATTTTTCATTATTGTAGCAACGGTTGGGGAAAAATCACATGAAGAGTGCAAGCCTTGCATGATAATGGAATCGAAAGTACTAGGGAAAACGTTGCGTTGTGCAGTGTTTGTGGAAACACGTAATACCGCTGGTAAAGATAATCGAGAAATATAAAACGTCGAACGGAGTAATATATGTGTGCGTGTTAACGACGCAGAATGAGCGAGCTATTGGTAATTAACGCGTAGAGCGCAAAAGTCATATGGCCAAGTTAAACATTTATCTCTCCAAACGCTTCAAATATGCTAATTCCATTTGTTTCTTAACTAAGATTTCAAATAATAAATCTCAAATGATAATCGAACGGATCGCCGTCACCCCGCTTATTCGGCACTTCAATTTCGAACACTATAAACTCTCCATATTTATTGAAATTACATTTCATACTTCATCTTGTTTCCTTAAGGGGCGAAGTAAAGAATATTCTTTCATAATTCAGCGTTATATTCTATGCATTGCTGACTTCGGAGATACTCCGCAATAGAAACATTGACTAGAATATGTGGCCAACTTACATAATTATCGATAACAGTGTGGCACAGCAACGACGAAGTTGGAGGTTTAGCTGGGATTGGCGACGGTTTCGTTGTACTCTTCCTGTCTGTGGTTCCAGGTGCGTTAATCTCAGCTGGCACAACGTTCCCCTTTATATCACTTCCGAGCACGGACTACCTGCCTCCCGTATTGGGGCCTCCACTTTTCTCTTTCTCCACCGCTCTTGCAATTCTGAGCGAACTCCCACCCTTGTCCCGCCTTGGTTCTCCATTTTCCTCCCACTCTTCGTGCCAACGAGAGAATTACTTATTATGCTTTCATGCATAGCCAACGCGATCTTACTATTTGTTCCCCAACAGCTGAATTGTTTTTTCCATACGGAGTCACGTCTGTACGTCTATATGGCAGACGGATCTCAATATCGTGGCGAATTACCATCTGTTATTCTTCAATGACTAAACGCTAGAATGTTAAATTTTGTATTCCTTCGGATATCGAGTATGAGCGAGAGAAGGAAAAAAGAAGGTCACGAGCCGAAAAAAATAATGTTAAAAGTGCTTTTATGTTGGTAGCAACGAAAGTAGCGAGAAGAGATATTTTAGGTGAAGACCGATTTTTTTGAGATTCACTTTTTTGGAGTCTCGTGCTTATTTAAACAAACATAAATTGCTATTTATTCCTTGTCTTCGACCGTTGTGAAATCTATGTGAATTGTCAAGTACCACGCCAAGTTCGTACGTTGTAATATTTTTAATAATTCCTTATTTCTTATGACAGGGTGGGGTAGGATACCCGAACTTCGAATTACCAGAAGACTCAAAATTCCAATTTTGAATATTCCGAAACTACAAGTTTCGTAAATTTTTGGGTTTCTTTGGGTTTGTTTAAAATCAAGGGTTGAAAATCAAACTAACGAACCTAAACAAACACAAACAAATTTCGTAAACCTTGACGAAATTTGTAGTTTCGGAATATTAAAATTCGAAATTTTGAGCGTTCTGGTCAATCGACGTTTGGGTTTCCTGCCCCACCCCCTTATGACAAGTTGACTTTGAATGAAGAGGAGAAAAAATATCTAGGTTTTCATCAAGTAGCTCAAGATCGCAGGATTCTTCGATAAAAAATTATTGAATCACGTACTTGGTGCAAATGGAGATATTGTTTTCACCCTGAGTCGACTAGACTAGAGATTAAAACGAATGATTACAGAATTATGTGTTTCAACCATTCTTGGATTGTTCGTATTCGGCGATTCGTGTAAAAAAAACATTCGGCCGTCTTTTTGGAACAAAAAGAACGACGCCTGTGTGAATCACAATTCATTTCGAGTTTTGCAGCATGTGTCACTACAAAATGAACCTACTGGAGATATTAACTATGATAGAGGACTGTAAATGAAATATAGAGGTTTGTGATCCAGATAATAAGTACGCCAAAAATCCGGCGGTCTTCGTAATAATAATTTCGGAGAGAGAGAGAGAGAGAGAGAGAGAGAGAGCACTCTATCCGCCGCGTTTCCTTCATTTTGGGAAATATGCAGTGGTAAGCGGACCATTTTCAAAGCAGAAACTGTCGACTGCTTATTAATAGAGTGCCGTAAGTCAAATTAATAAATCTTTGAGTAACGTCGTCACGCCAACTCTTGGATCCGTTGTGTCCGGTCTGGACTTCGAGCAACTATAAAGCATTCGTTGCGCAATTCGTACGCGCTCAAGCATCATATATATACATACGGACAGCTGACGTAGGTGGTAGGCGAATCGAGTAGATTCACTGTTAAAAACCAAAAACACGATTCGTTCAGGTTTAATGCCGAACAGCTGATGAAAAAAAAAAATAATAATAATAATAATAATTTGAATATCAAGTAAATGCGTAATGGGACATTATTCTTGTAATTGAGTTTGCTAAGTATTGAGATCCATTCCTTTATCCATTCTGAAACAGTTTTAATTTTGATAAATAATTTTGATACATCCGTTTAAAAAATTATACCACTCCTGGAAATAGAAGCTTTATTTAATGAATCTGAAACTAAAGTATCTAATCTGAATTAGTTATTTCGGAATTTGAAACTAGACTGGTTGTGATATAATATTGAACGCCGGAAGTGGTTTGTTACTCCATTTAAGTGATCTCTGATCCAACCGCTATGTGTCTTTCCGCGATCTAATATAGTATGTGGTATCACTGGGTCGTCGAGGCCCAAGCCTGTGAGCGAACGCTTGCTTCTAAACGGCATGCTGCAACATAAACACAGAGATGATACGGTGGTACATGAGTATGTACGAATAAATGTATACATTGGAGTGATTAAAGGATGCACTATATATTTTTACGAATTTCCTCTGTCAGTAATTACAGTAACTTTAAAATACAGGCTTCATTAAATCTGAGTACTTAATATTAATATTTAGCCGTCGCATATTGCGATTTTCATTTTTCATTTTAATAATGAGGAAAACATTTTCTTCGCTGCTTCTGAATTTCGTAAGTCGCCAATGGGTTTGTTTGGGTTTCAGGTCAAAATTGAATTTTTAGTAAATTTTAAGGTTTTTAGGTTTTCGCTTTGCAGGCGAAACCATCAGTTTTGTCACAAATCGTCATACGACCTCTTTTGTCGATTTTTTGTGTCATCAATTTTCTACAAAATCTCGTTTTAAATTATTTGAACGGCCTTTAATTAAACTAAGTTATGACGATCTTTGCCAACGTTATTCCACTTAGATTTAAAAAAAAACTTATTTTCGTATTCGTAGTTTTCTTATGGGTAGGCGCCTTTGCGCTTTTACCCGTCCCCACTATTCTCCTCGTTTTCCTTCCCTCCGGATTCCTCCTCTTTTTCACCCCTGTACCGCTTCTTTAATCCCTCATTTTTTTACATAATTTCCAATACCCCCTTTCCCCGAAACCTAACCCCCGTTGCGGCCACAGCAGATTTACGCTACACTACTCCGCATTTGCCAAGGGTACGGGGAAACTGTGGAAAATCCGTATTGACGGTCGTGTATTCTTCTGATTCCTTGGTATACACACTTTTCGTTGAAAGATGTATACCAAGGCATTGAAACGACCGGCCTCCCTCTGACCGGTAGATGCGCCAGCCAGATCGGCATTAATCGGTCACCGATCCAAGTTTTAGCCCCTTCCGACGCTGCTTAACCCGATCGCCTATCTACCAGCAGCGGTAAAGAAAAATCCAATTTTTCTGTTGAACTTTTATGACGACGATTTCATAGAAAATGAAATGATTTACAAAAAAAAAAACAATTTTATCACATTGTGTGATCAGTTTGATAGTTACTCAGATAGAAACATCGGCAAATGTTTACAAAACAACTTCCACCCCGCACCCCCTACGATGGAGTTTTCATATAGTAAATGACCTCCTGAACACGATGGTGAAGAGAAATCGCGGCCGTAACACCCCCATAAAAAGTTATGGGGTTTTGAATTTCGCGGAAATACCAACACAGATACACCAGTAGTCGCTGCTGGAGCGGGTGGTTACTATACCGGGGTTAATAGATTTACACCCAAACAAACCCAAACACCCAAAAAACCCCAAACATTTTTTTATTGAATAACGTTGTACTCGATTGTTTGGGTTTGTTTGGGTTAATTTGTGTTTGTTTTCTTGTTCGGATTGATTTGGATTTGTCGGGGTTTGTTTGGGGGGAAGTTGGGTGCGGGTTCTTTTGTGAATATTTTCCGAAACATCATTAAATTTATTATAAATTGAGTTTTGAAAATTTGTGTGGTCGTTTCTATGTGTTTTTATGTCATTATCACGAGAATTAGAAATTCACAATGACGAATCTCTAAATATTAATATCAATAATAATTTGAACGTGTTTTTTCGCTCACTTGAGTATAATTGCCGAGTAGCGTGTCCATTCGAAAAAATTATCTTTTTTTTATAATCACTCTAGGATCCATAATCGAATACGTATATCCAGATTTTACTTTTTTCTATCCCGAAAACAATCAAATATCTCAGGGGAAAATAAAATCGTAAATCAGTTTACCAAACGACGTATTGAAGAGAACAAAGCTAGTTTC
This sequence comes from Ophioninae sp. A BG-2022a, assembly GCA_030523105.1. Classification (NCBI taxonomy): domain Eukaryota; kingdom Metazoa; phylum Arthropoda; class Insecta; order Hymenoptera; family Ichneumonidae; species Ophioninae sp. A BG-2022a. The sequence goes on along the minus strand of JAPYZI010000111.1, from coordinate 58,629 downwards.
TTTTTCATTATTCTTTTTGCGAGACTTTTGAAAAAACCTAGCTTTGCACCATTTACGCATTTTGTAAAATCGCGTGCTGGATCTTAGAAAGCAGTAATCTCATAATTTAGTTATTAGATCTTTGAAAAGAACATTAGCTGCAGCTTCATATTTTATTAATAATTTTTTTTTCACCGAGTTACCAATACCAATTTAAAAAAAGGCAAATTTTTGACATCGTGCGGCGTGCTTCGAAACTATTTCGTTCGAAATATTTAGTTTAAGGAGTGAAAAGATGTATTTTGTTATTTTGAAGGTACTCAATGCGTTTTCGACTTTTTTTTCGAAAATGTCTTTGTGTCGCTTTTTTTCGTTGAATATTAATACAAATTGTTATACATGGACGACGCCGAATTCACAACATATTTTCAAAAACTTTTTACAAAAAGAGGTTTTTTCAAAATTTTATACCGCAAACATCTTCAGCTTTTTCTAATCGATACAATCGCATATTACTCATTTCTCCATTATTCAGTTGGTTTTTATTGATAGCACGATCTTTTAGCAATAACCGAGTAAACATTTTTGACCTCCGTACGTTCCACAAAAAATATACTTTCTCACTCGAGTCGAGATTTTTTCGGTAAAACCCCCAGTATCTCTGGACGTTTCGCCCAAGTAGGACGAAACAAAACCTCAGGTGGGCCTACTTTGAGCATTGTCGCTGACTCGACTGGACCTCCTTTCGACCTGCGATAATTGCACTGTAGAACCTCCAGACCATCCGTTCAGCCAATTAACGATATATGTAAAAAGAAGTAGATAAAATTATTCTTTATACACATATGGCAATTTATTTTTACGTCTATTTTGGTATGTTTCTACGTTTATTTCCGACGAACTGAAAAATTATTCCTTTATCGTAATGATCATGCCACAATTCATTATTGATGGAAGAAATATCGCATTTGGGCGTAGATCAGTTTACATGGACTTCAGGAACTTACCTTTTAGCGATTTCCAAATTTTGAGTTTTATGCGTTATATCAAGTCAGCGATACTTAAATATTGATTTAAAAAATTATAAATGATCGCGTAGGTGCAGATATCACTCTGTACCACCAGGCAAGTGAACCAGAGAGATCTCTCAAAATCGTTATAAAATCGTACAAGCGGCGTGGTGGTATGAATAGAATCAGGAGCAATGTGTGCGTTGACCGGTGTAGGAAGTGCCAAAATCCACGGTTCTCGAATATTATATACCTATACCCGCACGTATACGTATGTGCGGGCGCGTGTATAAACGCAGGAATGTTCTACAGAATGGTTACAGGACGGATGAAAAACGAGCTGGACCTACTGGTAACTCGTTCAACGATGTCAACCATAAGATGAATGGAGTACAGTCATCACCTTAGCCCTATTTTTAAAGACTGCTGCTGTAGCATGACCAATATTTGGATCTCTTTTACATACAATTATTATTTTCGAAAGTATTTGGATGTTTTTTATATAGCAGTAATAATTTTCGAAAAAAAATAAAAGGTCACTCAATCGCGGGAAAACTACACTCAGACAAAAATTTAAGTCCCGGAGATTTTGTTCATTTTTTTAGTGATTTTTGGAATGCTGTAACTCCGTAACAAAGTATCGTACCTACTGAGGAGAAAAAAGAGAATTTTGGATTAAAAAATTTCTAGTTTAAGAGTCATGTGGATAAATTTTTGTTGTGCATCATGCTGCGAAATATTCAAAATTTGTTGTTTGTTCAAAAGCGTCCATGGACTAAAAAACAGAAATTATTTATTTCTTTGATTTTTTGTCAATATCTATCATGTGTTTGATTTTTGAAAAAAAAAACATTTTCCATGTAAGGAAATGAATAACAGAAGCAAAAGTTATCCTTTAATTGACTTTTTCCAATAGTGGCAATTACAATCGTGTGGAACACACTGAAAGAAAAGTCGGTTTGAGTTCTTGAGAGCTTCATTGGGATACTTTAAGGTCAGAAAAAACCAAAACATTCCTTAGTCTATACGTTATTTATTGAGTTATCTCAAGTTTAGCAAACATCCGTGAAAACGCAATTTTTTACGTGTTTTCCAATCAAGGTTCTTGCATTTAAAAAAATTGTTCATAAAAAATTAGTAATTACACCTTACAGATGATACTTTCGAGATTTCAAAACCCTCCTTTCATTTCCTGTACATTCATTAGGTCTCGAGTAATGAGTTATCAAAGTGAAAAATATATTTTTTGCTTAGAGCGATGATAACTCAGCGAAAAAAAATCGTACAGAGCTCACTAATCTCTCAAATTACAGGGGAAGAACCAAGCTAAACGAGTTTTCAAGGGGCATTACAGAAAAAAAATTATTGAAGCCCACAGACGTTTTACAAGACTGACAAAAAGTCTTAAATTTTTTTGAATTTCAATCTGTTTGAGATTGCTCATAAACGATCAACGATAAAAACTTTTGACCTGTGGATCTTCAAACTAGAGGCTTCAAGCTTGAATGTGCTTTTTTTCATTTTTTTTACGACTATTTTGCGCCAATTCCTAGTTGGCTGAAAATCACCTCAAAATGTCGACGTTTCGTAGTGATCCCTCGATTTCTGTGCTTAGTACGGCCGTATAATGTATGAGCCGAAAGGCAGTAAGAAAATATACGTTTCTATGTGGTTAGGAACCCATTTGCTAGGCTTATTCTTTATGTTAGAAAAAAAGTAGTTTCACAAGTCCGATTTTTTTATTCGTTCAAATACATGGACTCATAAGTACCGTTGAGTAAAGCAACAAATCGGGCGTCTTTCTTGAAACAAAAGTAACTGAATTCCTGTTCAAGCGATGATATTTCACAGAATAATAATTTAGAATTCATTTTTTGAATGATGACAGTGAACATTTATTTTTGCATCAATGGATTACACTGACAGATGTCCCCTCGTTTTTTTCCACCTCAAAAAAGTGGCATAATGAGATAACGATCGACCGACATAACTTTATTCGCATTTTTGATATACCAAAGCTCTTAAAATAAAGTGTATCTCGCTGACAACGTGAATAAATTATGATTACAATCGACGGTGGATAACGTTTCCACTTTTTGAAAGAATAATCAACGAAGCCGGATTACTGTATTCGTCATTCTACTATTCATTTCGATTTACAATATGTACAAATTTCGAACAAATATAATAAATTGTAATAAGTATATAACGCAATAAAAATGCGCGTTATTTACATAAAAACAGTAATTTTAGAGATGTCCAGGAGAAAACAAAATTTGACATTCTTTCCTTTCATACGTATAGGGGGTATAGAAAACATGCACGTATCGATAGTGTACGTGTACACCGCAAAACGGTGATCGTTTGATCGCATCAACGGTTGAACCGATTTGGATCAATGATTTCGATCAACTTTCTCTTGGGATGACGGTAACGCTTTCGTGCTACTTACGATACACACCCAAACAACGGGAGGTATGCGCGTGGTATTGTACGCGTGTAGGGTATGTCGTTGACTGATTTTGCCGATTCGGTCTACGGTCATCTAGACGACAACGGTTCAGGAAAAATTCGGTCCGCCGTTCGAACGCGTCCGTGAGAATAAAAGTACGTTCCTGTATTATTTTTTGCAAATATCTTCTATTCCCTGTACATATTAATAGAAAGACAGAGAGCGAGAGACAAACGTTAAACAAGAAGATTGTCATCTTGACAGGCCGGTCCTTTGCTCGGCCAGTTACAAGCACTGACGCCGCTGTCAAAGGTCAACTGAACGGGGCAGTTGAGGACGTGGAGGGTAAACTTTTTCTTCCATTCGTCCCAATGGCAGACGTAAAACTTGTTGCAGAATTCCGGGTGCCGGAAAAGTCCGGGTCGGGCGCAGTGGTTGGCACCCTGGAGAGTTTCATCGGCTCCCCGAAGACCATCAGGGCCATAGCGATCAAATTTAGAGCTTTCGGATCCAAGAGCAATAGAACTTGAGTCTCTGAGATTGCCAGTGTTCTTTTCAACATGGAAATTACCAATGCCTGGCTCGTTTTTGTAAGAGACGCTCCTGGAAATGTCCTTTTTGAGAAAAGATGCTTCATCACTTTCAGAGTATTTCGAAAACGTTGGTCGACCCGTGACAACATCAAGGGATAAACGAGTAGACGCGGAGCTCGGTTGGCAAAGGGTTGGAGATCCTGGCGATAGAATGGCCGCGGCTTTCGGTGAAGACGTCGTCCGATCGAAAACAGGTGTTATCGGTGTCTCGTCTTTATAATTATCATAATCAGACTTGGTGCTATCGTCCGAGGAATAGTAATCTCCGTTTTCCTTCGACGATTCGAGATCTACGTAAATCTCGGACTCGTCATAATTTGATAAATCGATACGACCTTTTGAGGAATTTATGGGCAATGGTTTTCCGCTACGGAAAGTTGCAAATGGATCGGCTTTGCAAGTACATTCGGCACCTAACTTGCCTAATAAGAGGGGATGCAGCTCGCTGAATTTGACGATTACTTTGCCCCGACCTTTCTGTTTTTCCAAGCTCTTTGGAGTCGTTGATGGAAATGACGATATTGACGAATCTGTACCACGACCATCGAAATATGGTGTTACTCCGAGGGTGGTTCTTTCGTGGAACGAAGGTTCCCTGATAGATGATGCTCTAAATGGATTTATCGATGATTTTGTAATCGGCAAATGAGTCGTCCAACTTGTGGCATCGCGATCCGATGATGCGAGACCGTTGCTTACTCCTTGGGATAAGGTTTTCCAACCGTAGCTAGGTGTTGTCGTATACATCCGCCCATAACTAGTTGACTGTGATTTATCCGTTAACGAGATTGCATCGGACGTGTAAGATTGTTTAGTGTTTTGGTTGTTCGATATTTGTGTAGTATATCCGATTTTGTTCGACGTTTTTTGCTCACGATCATCGTCTCCGTAATCCTCATAATGTTTTTGAATGAATTTAGTACTTCCACGATTATAATTTGTAACGTGCTTGTCCACTTTCGTCTTCGAGTAATCGATATCGGTCTGCGACCCAACGGCGTACTGCGTGCTTGGTGTCTTTTCATTGACCTTTTGATATTCGTTGACTACGGATGGTGAAGTAGAGCTTATGTATTTAATTGAAGGCTTTGAGTAACTGTATTCCTTCGTAGATACAAGTAGTACTGGCTCAGGTGTGCCGCTCTTCAAGGGCGATTTATAAGTTACACGAATCGCTGGTGCGACGCTGCTTGTTGAGACATTGTAAACCTGAAATTAAATCGAAATAAGATTCCAAGAGTGCTCGGTTTTTCACGTGGAAATTTACCATCAATTTACAGTGCGGCGTACCTCTCCTGAAGAAGTGCCTGGTGAAATGTAAGAATTCGGTGCCGATTTTACGGAACTAGGGTATATTTTCTGTCCAAAAATTCCAAAGGTTTGGTTGTCAGTATAATCGATTGTTTCCGGATAAACGGAAGAATCGGTAAATCCGCGATCAGTCTGTAAGAAACATTTATATTCTTAATGTAACAACGATAAGACTATGAATCAGCTAGCCAATCGGTAAAATCTCTGCAGCCAATTTTTTTTTTCGGAAGGATTCCTTTTTCAACAAAACGCCGAGACGGGTATCGTTCATTTCCCGACAGACCAAATCTATTTCTTTGTCCAAAATATTGGCTTCCTCGGATAACACAAGGAATTAGCAAATCTGGTATTTTTCGGCAGTCATGGTAAGTTTGTTGGTATGGAACTACACCTTAACACGAAGTAGAATGTGTGCCACCTGACACCAGTGCGAGAGAGATAGCCAAAATTTGTTTAATCGAGATTTTTCACAGATGAAACATTTATAGAGTTACATAATACCACCAAGCTCTACGCCTATCAATTATATAGAGCCTGATACTCAGTTTGACCGAAATATTATAAATGCATTGAGAAAGCTCGAAAATGAGCTGAAAATGGAGCTAAGTGAAGAAGAAAATTCATAAAACAATAAATACAATTCATCAACAATAAATTGTTGTATGAATATTGTATTATATTGTAAACAATAATACAATACAATTCATCAGAAATGAATACAATAAAATACATACAAAAATGAATTGTGTATATACATACACAATTGATACATTTCTCAAAATAATTTCCATAATAAATCGCTCATTTTTCTTTATTATGGTGATTTATGATATTTATAATATTTCAAGAGTATCGGCCTAAAATTTTATGAAAATATATTAAAAATTGGCAGACACGATTTTTTTTTTAGTAAAAAATAATTTTTTATGCACCACCTCTGCTGATTTTTTTCTCCATTTTGAAAATCAGATACAACATTTTTCCCCGTGATATTTTTATTCGAAAAGGTTCAAACTAAAATTCTACATTTTTATATGTCGTTCGGAACGATACTGGCAACGCGGCAAGCGTTTAAACATGGCTAGGGCCATTCCGACTCCGTGTGATCAACGCGTTATTTCTAGAACGTGTGACCACGGTGTCATGTCCTGTGCCTCTTCAACTATTAGAGAGAAAGTATCGCGAAAAAAATGATTTGAAAAAGTTCCAGTTTACTAATAATTAAACGTCTTCTACCTCTCCGCTTGCTTCAAGAGAAAGAACGTTGAGGAGAAAGGTCGTGCATGAGATTGTTACCAACTAAATGTACTATTTCGTATCAACACACGCATTACTTTTAAAAATATTTGGCTCACCTGTTCGGATCGAACTGGCCCTGGATAAGTTATTACCGACGGTGGTCCTCCCGGTTTCCCATATTCGATCGGTGTAACACCGACCGCTGGTGCAATAGACTCGTGCTGTCCATCAATCGTTAAATGAGGTTGGAAGGAAACACTAATATCGACTGCGGGAGCATGTTTCGCCGGAAACAAATTGGTACTGTAGCCGCTTGTACGACTATTATCGAATTTGTTTGTATTCACGTTTATTGGATATCCAGTTGATGAAACGGCCGAGTTGTAATCAGTGTCGATAACCGGTCGAACGGTGGACACGAAGTTAGAAATTTTTGTATCTTCGAAAGAAGTCGTTCTAAAGTTTTCACGAGAAGCAGTAGTAAAGCCTTTAGGAGTGAGGGTATCGAGGGATGGGTTATTATAAACACGAATATTCCACTGCGGATCGGGCGTTGGACGTACGGAAATCTCATGTTTGATAGATACAGGTCGAGAGTTCGTTGTACCGGAAATTCCGAATGTGTTGAGTTGGATTTGTGGTTTCGGATAGCTGTAACCGGGACCTGATTCGTCGCCACTTGATTTCGTTGGTGCGGCACTGATTTTGGAAATATCCATTTCACCATTTGTATAATCGGATCCGATCGTTTGGATCGAATCGCCCGAAGAACCGGGGCCTCTAAAAGCTTTCGCCCCGATATTGTTTTCAGCAATTGTTGGTTTAAATATCGTGTTTCCTGACTCATAAGTACCGCTCCCTCCTAATTGAGCAGTCGTTATACCAGTTTTCGTTTGTCCAGTTTTCGTGAACGTCACGGAACTTGTTTGAATGCTGTTAGGGTTAAATGTCGGAAAAGTCCCGAATTTCGATTGATGAAGTCTCACATCAGCCTCGGTGTATTTATGAGTGACCTCACCATTGTTGTAACGAATCGTGCCACGGCCACCATTATCGTGGTATTCGTTTGTCTTGTATCCGTCGCTTTCGTTGTCAAAAATGACTGGATTTTTCGGTACGTTTGATGGCCTTGGACTATTTCCCCCGCTATACGTTGATAGTCCTCCATAGCTATAGTGTTCTCCAGCGGTGGTGCTTGTAGAAGTTCCAGCTCTCGCTGCATTGTCAACGATGACTCCTGGAGAAGCATGGCCCTGTAAGTAAGTTCTTGATCCAGAATCACCCGTCAAAGTAACTCCGTTCGCTTGGGGACCAGTTATAACGAAGTTGTCAGTTCCTATATCTTGAGAAAAGTGACCCGTCGCAGTGTCATCCTTGTAGGTCGTTTTAATTCCATTTTCCAACACGTAACCAGACGTTCCAGGTTGAGTGTACACATATCCCGGCTGAGCTGAACCAGATACGAGCACACCTGGCTGGGTGCTACCGCTTATGACACTTCCAGAAGCAATATCATTAATGTAGAGAATTCCGGATGTTGAATCAGAACTTCGTGTACTACCCGCTGTCCCTGTGATACTTTCGGTAGAAATTTCGCCTGGGTAACTACCATACGATCCAGGATACTGAGATATGGGAGACCCGCTGCTGTACACTTTAGAAGGTCTTTCCGTGAAAGCTCCCGAGTCATAAGAATGAGACGAGTCAGAAGATATTGCGTATTCCGCATTGGACGATAATACGGGTATACTACTTCCCGTCGCGCCTGAGCTATGTCCCAGTTGGGCAGTGTATGTATTAACGTATTCTCCGTCCGATGATTCACCGTGTCCATGATCATTTCCAAGGTCCACGCGCACTGTCGAAAGTCTATTTTCAACGTGCGGTTCGTTACTGAAGTCTACTCCTGAAGTTTTAACGTATGTTCTGCCATCTTCGAAACCTGATTGGGTCGCCGTATGTCTAATATCTTCACTGACCGATATTCCACCGCTCGAGGCACTATCCCCGAGTCCCAATTGTATCGTTGAATGTTCATTTCCAACGGGTCGTAACTGTACCGTTGCGTATTTGCCATCTCCAATTTCGGTGTTGTGACTCTCGAAGCCCGAATGATCTGTAGAATGACCAACGGTATATCCACTTTCAGATAATAGATTGTGGCCCTCAGTACCTATAATGCCCGAAGGTCTGCTTCTGCTTTGGCCGGATTGCGTCGCGTGTTCATCACTGAATCCTGTCACCAAAGTTGCAACGCGCGTTCTTCCATCTTCACGATTATATTGAAACGTTGTATGTTCAAGAACCTGACCGCTTCCCGATAGTCCATCGTGCGCATCACTACCTCCGTGCTGCAAATGTACCGTGGTATGTTTCCTTCCACCTGATATTGGTTGTATTGATGCGTATCCGTCGTTGTAACCTATTTTAAGTCGTGTTTCGTGATTTTCAAATCCGGACGAAACCGTAGTGCGTCCAAAAGAATGTTCGTCTTCCGACAATCCACTCAGGCCATCATCACTACTGTACGATTCAGTAACATATCCACTACCGCCAAATCCTGTATGTGTCGTTGCGTGTCTATTTCCATCATATTTTAAATTATTCGTTCCGTGTCTATCAGCATATTCTGTCGATGTTCCAGCATGTGTGTCGAGTTTTCCGGCGGCTGAGTGAACAGCTGTACTTTTATCCCTGGTGTTTCCTGAATGAATCGTTGTATGACGATCTCCGCCGTATTCTGACTGTACCGAACTTCCTCCACTGTACCCTCCTTCTCTTACTCCGCTGTGAAGATTGCTATCGCCGAACCCGGAATGGATAGTGGTGCGACTATTTCCAAGATATTCTCTATGCGCACTTGTATGTCCGTTTCCACCGTACTCGGATTGCGATGTGTAGTCACCTGTATAGCCCCTTGTTGATCCACGGTGTGCGTCGTGGGGTCCTGTGTAAACCTGCGTATTTTCGTGTTCACTATATCCTGAGTAGCCTGCCGTGTCTCGATTATCATTTATTTCCGCATTTATGCTGTGACCGCTTGCGTCACCAGGTCCATCGTGGCGTAACGTGCTTGCACCGGTGCCGTATCCCGGATGAGTCACTAGCCGATTACCGTAATGATCTTCCGACGATCCATCGTAAGCGTTGCTAGGGCCAAAGCTCGAAGCAAGCGTTCCGCTTGTATTATCATCATGGCTGAAATTTACTGCCGCATGTACATTTTTATCATAGCCCGTAGGAAGTTTTGTTACTCCACTTCCGCTGTTTTCCGAGTGACCCGTCGTGTATGTATTTCCATCGTATCCCGTTCGATGTGTCGAGTGTCCGCTTTCGTCGTATTTTATGGAACCTGTCGCAAGTCCGGTGTCGTATGATTCTACGGATGATCCACCGTATCCGCTTTGACGATTATATCCGGTAGGAATAATCCGTTCTTTCGATGATCCGCTGTAAGCGTTGCTGCCACTGTATCCTGAGTGAATCGTAGTGTGGCCTTCATTGGTGACAGGGTCGTTCTCGCGGTCCGAATCGTACGCTCCCTTCGATGTTCCTCCCTGTTTGTTGTACGAAGATGAATCGTATCTACTTCCCAATGAATCAACATGGCCATCGGTTCCGCTATATCCGGTTTGAACTGTGGTACGTCCTCTGCTATTTTCGACTGTGCCGGTAGATCCTGCGCGATCGTTGTGTCCTCCGTATGTCAAGCTGTACGAACCGGACCCGGTCTCGTATTCCTTGCTGCTATAATTGCTACCTCCGCAACTAGATACAAGATAGGGCCACTCGCAAATAAGTTTCTCCTCATCGAAAACTAAACTATACGGGCAACGGAATTCGTAAGCCGTCAATGCCCCTTCCCCTGTAAAGAAGGTATATATCAATGGAATTAATCCTTTCAATTTTATACTCGACACATCGATATGTGAAAAACAATTTCCGATTAGGTACCGAGATCGTAGCAAGCGTAGAAAAATCGACAGTTTTGTGGGTCGGCATAATATCCTGGTTTTTCCGGGCACGTGAATTTCGGCCCTCTCGTCGGTGCAATCTCACTACTTCCCGGACAAGCCGAACCTTCCGTCACCGAACCTGGCCATACACAGACTTCCGTTCGTTCGTCAAACGCCAAGCCGGCTGGGCAATCAAATTCGAAAACACTGTAATCTTCGATTCCCTGATTGAACTTGACACAACGGTAGAACCTGAAATTGAAAATAATTGTTCCGATGCCATATGCAAAATAACGTCATTCGATAATTTACCTGTTACAACTTTTCGGATGAACATAGTAGCCCTGTCTCGGGCATGAGAATTCGGTTTGCAGATTCTCGCGGTTCGCGTGGACATGCCCGTCCGTATCGACCACCCTAACGATCCTGAATTCTGAGGACTTTACGTGACTCGGATACGAATTCGGTGGTTGCTGTCGAATAATCGAACAAACAAGTTTTTTTGTAAATTGAAATAACGACTGAAATAGCCAATGAAGAATTAATAAAAAAGCCTACTTGAATATCATCGTGTATCGAAGTCAACACAGCCTGACGAGTTTTTCTCTTATTCTCGGTGAAGGAATTATAAATTTCCTCGGTGAGGGATTTTCCACATTTTGATTTTGAATCCTTTTCGACGTTGTGAATTCCTAGACCCGCGAGATCTCGAAGTAAAGCATACTTTCCCTGTGGTATGAAAACCACAAATGTCACATGTTGCTATAAATAAATCGCTTATGGATAATAGGTGGATCCAAATAAGACAACAACAAGGCAGACCTTGATTCCAACGGAAATTTTATCCTCAAAAGCAATCCAAGTATCGTCCTTGAAAGCGTATGGTGCCGTGAGATCTTCGTCCCTCTCAACGATCCATTCACCCTTCTCCATAGCTTCGCACATTTCCGAGCGGCTAATTTGTACCGGTTGTTTCGTTTTTGCCGGAGCTCTTGGAGCATTTTCCTGAACATTTTCAAGCGTGAATTTGTAAGCACTCGCAGGTAGAGTTATGAGAATCTTTCGTTTTGAAGCGCCAAGCCCGGTGACGAGATCGACGAGATTGTCGGTGTTCAGCATATCGAAGAGTCCTATCAATCGTGACGGATGAAATGTTCGGAAGGCCTCGTCCTCTCCGGTCAAATAATGCGTCGGTACCGTAAAAAGATCGACGTATCTACGAAGCGTGAAGTTTTATTAAAAAGTCTGGCCTATCCGAAGAATCTTAGATTAATGGACGGTACCAATCAACGGTAATTCTTTCGTTAACTATTTTTGAACCATTTCTGCAAAAAAAAAGTTATACATTTGTCAAATGCATGACTAGACGTAGTTTTTTAATCTACTTACTTCGATAAAGCTTTAAGATCAAATTGTTTCGCCAAATCATCAGGCTTTGTCGGTAGGACCATTAGAATACGTTTTTCCTTCGATTTTCTGATCATTTCGGTCTTTAATCCTTGGACAAAATGAACGAGACGTTCCGTTGTGCCAGCAGTGACATTGAGCTCGATGCCATCGACCTTTTAAGACAAATAACCCAATATTTCGAATTTGCGAAATGTAAGAAATTGTACTATCAGGCAATTACGTAAACTTCTTTCATTTTTTCCGACTCTACGGACTAGGGATCCGGCAAGCAATGAGATATTAAGGAAGTGCAGGTGGAATTTCCAAGGGAGAGCCTTGTCGCAAGATCTCGTAAACTGGACGATAGTGAGGGGGAAAAACATGAAAAGCACACTATCGCTTCTCCGCGGCGATATAGGTGAGCGGCGAGCGTTGACTACGATCGTCAATCGAGGCTGTCCTTTCTTACGTGCGACATACTTTCGTTCGCACGCGCTCCAAGAGAACCATGCCATTCTTCCTCAGGTAAGAAATCGAGAGTAGTTTGCTCGATCGGACAGGAGCGTTACGCGAACTTTCATTATTATTGACGCGTTGTATTTTTTAGCTGCACATATATCTGTCTTCTTATATAAACAATCCCTTTTTTCGACGCGTTTTTCATTATTATATAGAGGCTATATGAAATAAAATGGTTTCGATCAATTACCTCGTTCAGAACTCGCACGAGACGAGCGGCGGCGTCCAATCGAACTTGCGCCGATGTCTTTAGGGTTCCCTCATTGTCGTTGATTGCCAGAACGAATTGAAGAACGGGGTTCATATCCTTCCAGGACTTCTGCAATTGCGCTGTGTCTAAAATAAACGGAATAGTTAAAGTTATCAATTATTAATCCCAATGACTTTTGATACATACCCTGGGCTACGAATAATGCATCATTGTAAGATTAGTCAATGTCGAGCAGAATATGGTAAATATGAACGCTGGATGAACGCGGACACCTCTCTGTTCCCAGCAAACTGGACTATCTTCTCCCGCATTTTAATTTTCAGTAGAATCGGTCCCGTCGGTCATTTTTAGTGGGCGAACATTTTTCAGGGTTGATGGTCTCGCGCGTCGAATAATAGTAACCAGTGTCTTTTTTTTATTATAATTGTACTTCAATTACTCCTTTATAAAGTTTATACCATGTTTTATTCTTAACTTCACCCTTGCACAGCTTTTTTACTCTCTCATTTTTTTACGTCCCTTCCAATGCCCCACCTGAAACATTATCCCCGTTGCGGTCACAGACGACTTACTCTACACTATATCGCATTTGCCAAGGGCACGGGGAAACTGTGGAAAACCCGTACCGGTATGGACCGTATTCTTCTGATTCCTCGGTACACGGACTTTCTACTCACCCTCCGAGTCCACACATCCTCCAACAATCTATAAGTGCATATTGGGTCAATCTGACCCATAATGTTTTTTCAAATTGTTGTATTTCGGTAAATATGCATTTTCTGTTTTTTTTTGTGGTGACGTTTTTTGTAGTAAATTATCCATATTTTATGGCTATAAATCGATTTTTTGACAAAAACAAAAATTATATGCTAAAACATTCACTCAAAGTGGGGCATGCGTTGAAAAATACGGACTTACACGAAAAAGTTATGGGTCAAAACAACCGAGTATGCACTCGAAGGGTTAAAGTATGTACACCAAGGCTTCAGCAAAATGACGTCCATAAGAGCATGGCTAAGCAGTCACCGCACCTAATAACGATCCATCGCAAGGCGGAGTTATCGCCAAAACCGCACTCTGACCACCAGCAACGTTCGTTGGTGACACAATTATTAATATTTTCTTGAATCAATTCATGTGCACTCATGATACAGCCATGAAAAGATTTCCACCCTACAATTTTTCTATCCGAACAAGAATCGGATATCTTGGTGATAATGAATCGTAAACTAATTTACCAAATAGTGTTTTGAGGATAAAGCTTCCTTTATTATACGATTTTTTATTGTTGCCATACTTTTTGCAGCCAGTTCGTCATTTTTTTGGTCGTTCGCTTTTTTTACTATCTTCGCACTTTACAGTCACGTGCTGGATTGTAAAAAATAGTGATCGCGCTTTTTATCGATAAGAACTTTGAAAAGTACATTGTTAACTTTAGTGGCGTTAAAGTAAAATTGCTATTGTTTTGCAGAATTTTTTATGTTTTTTCTTAAAAAAAAAAAAAACGGCCGTTTCTCCAAAAGCCGGCATTGTTTGGTGCCATTTGAAAACTATGATGTTTATAATATTTTGTCAACGTGAAAAGTTGTATTTCGTTATTTTAGAGTCACTCTCCTTTTTTAAATCGAGAATAGCGATGCAAAGAAATTTTGAACAAAAATGAAAAAACCATCATTTCTATAACTAAATGCAACTTTTTACTCGTTAAACCCATTATTCCGAAGCGAAGAAAAATCCACAATTTTTTCACCGACTTAAGTTCACTTTCACCGGCGTAAGTTAAACATTAGTTTAACTTACGTAGCACAATGCCGGCTTCTTAGAAAAAGAAGCATTTTTCAAGAAAAACTTGATAAGTCGGTGAAAAAATTGTGGATTTTTTAAAGGAACCTGAAACTGATGGTGTTAATTTTTTTTTCGATAGTCAATAATCTATCGGCTACGAAAAAAATCGCAAACGTAAAAATTAAAAAAAAAGTTGTTTTTTAGATATTATATTAACGAAAAATTACGGGGTGCCTAATGCCTTCGGCCAAGTCTGTAGTTTGACGGAAAATTAATTCGGCAAATACGATATATTAAGATTATGCTCTAATTACTGGAACCAGTAAGTCCAACTTGACTGCTAGCTAGTGAAACTCAACGCCGTTTTCCGTGCTCGTTGATTCACCGCCATAGCTCAAGGCAATCTCGGTGGATTCTTCAATGGTATAAAGGTACACTTGGCACGGCAATCTCGAGTTCGCGATTGTAATGGTGCATGAATGTCGGCGATAGGTGTACTGAAAAAAAAAACCTGACAAACCACTTCACGGCTAGGATTTGCAAGTGACGCCACTCGCTGAATTAGACGAGCAGCCTGGGCGGATCTTCGCGGTGTCAAATGTCATGGCGATGAGTGTAATCGCGCTCGATAAAAATTTAACGAGACTTTCCGGTATTTAAGCTTGCGATTAAATCCGCAAACAGCGTTTTTAATTTAATTCCTAATTATCAGCGGATCGAGTACCTATACTTTATAAATTATAGGACTATGTTCTTTACTTCTACTCTATGTTCTTTACTTGGTTGGAATTTTGGTTATTATAGAATTCTACGTTCTCAACTTGGTTGAATTCTTGATGATTGGTTTGAAAATGTATCATGTTCGAGTCTCCACATTCGCCTCTGGAGCCATGCTTTTGGGAAGTGTGGATAGTGATAATAAAGGAGGGACCATGTAGTACATAATTCCAAGAGGACACAGGAATTTGATGAAATAAACGTCTCGCGTTTACACGTACAATATCAAGAAACATTTACTCTTGTGAAGGAAATAAGATGAGAAAATGAATCATTATAAATAAAGTGAAATATGAGCAAATGTGCGAAACTCTGACTAAAGAATAATATATTTTTTCAACGCGTAACAACACCGCAGTATTTTGTCAAATAAATTAAACGAAAATATTATAATCTGTGTGATAATTATGACGGTAAGCAAACTTCAGTTTCACGTTTAAATGATAAAATAAATAGTAAGAAATAGACAATAATAAGTAATAACAAACTACTTGAGCAAAAGAATTGATAAACACAGGTCATGACGAATCAGTTTGTAATCTTGTGTGAGTTTGTTTTCGCATAATTACATTTTTTATTCTTTGAATATTTGGTCGATAGTTGTGTAATCCATTCGTAGATATTAATATGTTTCAACGAAACTCCTGTTTTACGTGTCCACCAATTATTTTGATATATTCGACGTATCAGTATACAGAGGTTAACCGATTTAATGATCGATCGTCAGGACAGGGACTTTGACGAAGTATCAATCGTGACGAGTCCCACTGTACTACATAATAACCACAATTGTTTCTGTAGAATATAAAACACGTTTAATCGGTATTCGATAATAATCAAGTACGTCTGATATAAGAGAAGCCTGTAAAAGACTCCCGGCGGGTCTTTCGTGAACCCATTTCATAAATGTTTCGCAAGTCTGCTCTCCGTGGATTTGCACTACTGTCCATAGTTTTGTGTTCGTGCGACCGCTAGTGCGAGGCGTTTTGTCGGACGTCTACATGCCAAAACTCTCTTTGTAAAGGAATTCATTATGCTTTGCGCAATTCTCGTCCTTCTTGGCCAGTTTTGTTACTCTCACGCGAGTCCTTCAACGGGGGCGATTCATTAATTTACAAAAGCTATCGAGCTTTTTATTTCTAAGTTATTTTTGAAAATGTGAAGATTCATTGTACATATGCGTCGTTGTCGGAAACAAAAATAAAAATGATGAATTTGAAAAGTTCGAGCACTCTTATCCGTTCAATATCTACATAATGTTTTTTTGCTACCTCTGTACACTAAAATAATTATTTTTTACGGTAATCTGCTAAATGATCAAACAATGAGAAATGACAGTTATGTCATATATCAAACTCTTGGATACGTAAAGAAAGATGAAGATTATTTTTATAGTACTTTTACTTATTACATTCGTATTAAATATTTAATGTTTTTCAGAGAAAGTGAACAATTTCGGATGTGTTTTCGGAGAGTGGATCCCGCTACAGTTAATTGTAAATTTCTGGGATATTAAATGTAAGTAAATTAAACGTATGCTCGTGTCATAAATAACTTTCCGGACATTTGGCTGAACATTTATGGTGAAGCGGAGAGCCAATTAATTGTTAAAAATATTTGAGTCGGAAATGGTAATATCCATACAAATAGACACCAAAGATGCCACTGTGTGAAAGTCTTCGTCGAAATTCTCATTTTGTTTGAATGGGCGAAATTACTGTAATCTGAAAAAATGAAATGGAAGGGAACGGCGGAGTAACGCGAGAAAAAGGGGTCGTGTGTTTTTTTAATAAATACTATAATTGTAGGTTTATGTATCTTGAGTATTTCCGGGTAGACCTCTTTATGATCATCACATAATTCTGGCGTTCAGAGTTTTATCATCGAGTCCAAATATGCAGCAAATATAGTTAAAAATGTACCGGCGAACATTCACTTTGAATCTTCCACATTAAAAGTATGCATATGCTATATGAGTTCGTTTTAGAGTAGAAAAATATTGGAATGTTCTTTTTACAAATAATATTTATTTCCTTGCTAGTTTTCTTTTATCCTCTGAGGAACTTACAGTTGAACGAATCAAGTGGTTGAGCCAGGAATTCGACTTATCAATAAGGAAGGATGCGTTACGATTGCAGTTTTAACCCTTTGCGGTCGGTGTCCCCGCATCGGGGACATTTTTAAATCGTCGTACAAGTCGATCAAAGTTGATTAATTAATTTCAATAATAATTACCTTGCGATTCAACATTTCCGGTTAACTTACCAGATAACAGTGTATGATTGTTCAGAGAAATTACCTCAAATTAAATTAAATTAAAATAAATTAAATTAAATTAAAATAATTTAAATATGCCGACCGCAAAGGATTAAAAGCCAATGGCGAGCTTTTAAAATCATAACCAACAACGAATCTTAGAAGATCGGTTTTATAAGGGGAGGGATTTGATAAATAGTCCAATCACTGTTTAGGAAGCGACTTGAGCATCCTATTTATTTGAGCAAGACAATTATTGTTTGTTCGTTGCGTGCAGAAACCATATAATTTTCAGAAATTCATGTAAAACATTGCAGTTTTGCAATTAATTGTGATTTTCACATTTGGTGTTGATAATCATAGAGTTACTAGTGATAGCATTTTGCTTCAATAATGGACAATTGTTGCGGTTGATGAAGAATCAAGAATGAATAAAAATCCTATCATACCTGGTTCGTGTAGTATGCCATGAATAATGAATGCGGAGTTTATCATCGCAAATGGACAAACCCAAGTGTGCATAAAATCATTTCCAGGTACATATAGGATTACGCATATATCGCTAGAATTTGATATCCTGTTGCAAGTGCGAGGACGTTCGTTATACGTCGAACACAATACTCGGCCTTAAGAACGAACGTATGCACACATTTGTTATGTGATTGTTTATGCAACTCATCGAAAATGAATAATCCTATATTCGGTTTCTACTCGACGCCCTTATTTTTTTTCAGCTGTCATCAATTATTCTACATTGTACCATACGTACTATTACCGAACTACTATATATGTAATACTATTTATCGGGCTTATATCGAAATTTGTCATTACTCTTCTCATCGCCAATTATTTTTCTGAACTACGATATTTAATGCTCAAATTTCGACTTGTCTCAGTTGTTAATAGAATTACGATGTTAATAGAATTACGAATGAAGAATTTACCGTTGAGACCAAAATCATTGAAGATTGAGCAACTGTCACGTTCATCGAAAAATTTGTAAAGATAATGAGAATAGAGATAAGTGCGTCGTCGATTGTATTTGTTAAAGTTTATGTATAGTATCATTTATTGATAAGCTGCAGAGTTGCAGAAGGGAACGAAAAAAAAAAAACATTCTCATAGATTTATAATGGTTGTTTGTCTTACCAGAAGAGGACAAATCTCGAAGATCGTGCCCCTGATGTACGAGAGTCGTGCACCTACATATTGAGTCTTTGAGGGCTTTGGCATCACTGGTCGATGTGTAACAAATTATTTCTCTACCCGGGGACGTGCGCTGCCTTGGGCATTCTGCGAATCACAAATTAGCGAATAATCTTAAGCAGTCACGCATCGATTTTTACTTTATGTAAAGTGCATTTTATGAATGCATATTTATAGTTGTTTTAAAAAAATGAATTCATTCAGTAACACCTGTTACGATCGGTTGCATAATTTGTTCGCAGCTCATCCATCACTTTGGATATTAAATAATAAATAGTATACGTAATTGTAGTAATTGAGTTTTCTTTATTCGAAGGATTTTTTTCAGTATTTAAAAGGACGTTGAAATAGACGTACCGTATTTTGACACTCGGCTGTGTCTGTGATTCAAAAAGAGTAGGTCCCGGTAAAGATAGAAATTTCGAAAAGTCAAAGGAAGGCGGAGAAATTTAATTCAGAAAGATGATTCACATACATTGGAATCATAGTTGGCACGTACTTCGAAATTTCGAACAAATACTCCGATTCAATCATCCTTGAATATTTCAGCTCCGATTGCATCACTTATTCATTTGATATTATTAAAAATTGCATATGTTCACTAAAGTTATCGAATAATTAATCCCAATAAAAGTTAATTACTTTTAGGAATACATTGGCGTGCAAAAAGTAAACGACCCACTTATTCAACTTAGATTCGATGTGGAATTCGTGATCTACCGTATCCCGATGGTTAGAAAAGTCTCAACTCTGTACATTGCTGTCAAGAATATTTCAAATTCCAAGAAAGTTCACTGCATTCCATCCACATTGTGTCTTCGTCGCTTATGAAGAAAACAAAAATGACAAAACCGTTTTTCTCAGATCGAGTATGAAGCGGAACATTTTAGCATCATGTACTTTGCAAAAACTCACCATTCCTCAAACAAGGAATTGACCAAATAAAACTCGCTGGTTTGTATTTCTCAATATTTAGTTGGATTTTGGATCAAACATTGGATTGATTAAAATTGGTGGATATAAGACTGTCCAAAAAGTTAATGTTGCAGGAATAAAAAATATCGATCCCATTTCGAACGGAATTCCCCGTTCAATCGTCTGGAAATCGAAATATCCTTGACGCAATCGGAGTGCTCCACTTATTTGTTATGCAATCGGAAGGACGAGCAAATATCTCGTTGCGATTAATGTGAAAATGCGGACGGTTACAGAAAAAAAAAAACATATATAGCTCGTGTAATACAAAACAAATGAAATCACGAAGTAACTTACTAGCGGTATTTCCAAAAGTGAGTGGCCCCAGCAGGAATAGAAGAGCAATTACGTGCCTCATGCTCTATCGGCGTTATTTCCCACTTCCTTTGCACTCTTTTTTTCTCAATCGCGTTCACCCTTGACCGTTATGTGTCTGCATACACTTCGCCAGGGGTTATGTTAGTAGAATTGTCAATAAAGATTTTTTCGTTGAGACCGAATACTTCGAACGTTGATCAACCGTCTCAAATCATTCTCCATCTATCATATCTATGTGTGTGGCCGATCGGTCAGCGTAAAAACTGATACGATTGATGTTTTCTTTAATGCGTCGGTCAAGTTTTAAGGGGGATGACTGAAATATTGTTTCTCGTGGAAAAGACGAGGGTGGAGAAGAGAGTATGTTTTTTTCTTATGAAGATGAGACTCTCCTGCGGTTTGGAGTGCACGATCCGTACTGGACCGAGCGTTGAGTCGTGTGCTCACCTAGTAAAGCCCCGGGTGTGTTCGCGTCGAACTTGGGGGGCCCCCGGATGAAACGGTGAACGCCAAACAGTTTCTCCCGTGTATTCGTACACATAAATTGCAGTCGCGTATACGCACTCACACCCTCTCGTTGTTGGGTACTGATCGCGAGGATCAACAAGCTTGAATGACGCGTCCAATTTTACAAAGGGTGGGGGAGCAGATTGAAAGACGCTTGTCGCCCCAATGAGGAGGGGGACGCCGCCTTTTGATCCTCTTGTAAGGTCCTGATCCGCCAACATTTCCCGCGCTTGAGTTACGCAGGCGTTTCACCTGAGAGCAGTAATGGTCGTCGTGGCCCGCAGGGAACTCACAAGGTTCCGGCCCGACGTATTAAACGTCCTCTTATATGTCTCGTTCCGATCGAAAAAAACACTCTCTATGAAATTGTCCACGGTGTACCCGCGTTTTACAATATTTCATTATAAATGACCCATTTCGTATAGTACACTAGGCTCTCTCTGCTTTGACCAGAGATAAACAGTTATTTTTATATTTTTTTACGATCTATCAGAGTCACAAAGCTTGGTTAGCGTTGCGTTTGAGAAAGTTACCGAAATTCGTAATCAGAAGTTTATCAGCGTTTCTCTTTTGACGATTCAATTTGTAGATTTTTTCAAAATTGTATTTAAAATTCTTAATATTTTTGTAACGCGTTGATATTTGGCATATACTCGTGCGTTGTATGGAACCTACGAAAATTGATATTATGAAATTATTGAACATTGAAAGTGACAATCAGAAAGATTACTTACAAAAAAGTTCTTATATCATATTGAAGCTAAAAATTTCGCTAGACGAGCTACCCTTAATGAATATTGACGATCGATGACTACTCGAAATTAAGGTGTTACTTGATGCACCGGAGTTAACCAAAACTGGAGGAAACGTGGATTCACAAGTCTAGACCATGTCGTACGTGTTCAGCCTTACAAATAACGAATTTAATAATATATTTACACGAAGAAATGTTAATTTTTTACCTTCCATGATAATTTAATTTGACGATATCGACGATATCGGAACGTCCTTGCCGGAGGTTTTGTACACCTGTTCCAAATATCTAACAAATTTTTTTTGTATATTTCCATTTCATTTATACCTTTGGATTATCTTATTATCATGAATAAACTTAATAATAACTCGAATAAATTTAATATATTCCGAGTTCTTAAATGTTTGCTGATAAATTCATCCTTAAAATACATCTTTCACTGTTTTATAAATTCGCTGGTAAATAAGAAAACGCAGTCTAGTTATTTGAAACTGAGCCTAATCAATTACTTTATCGTAAATCTCGATGATACAATTTTCGAATTTACTGTAATATAGTTCCATGTATTTTGCAATCGTTAACGTTTGCAGAAGCCGGTTTCGCATAAGTGGTCGTGTGAAATTCATATATTTATACCAACAGCATTAATCAGTAAAAAATTTGAAAATAATTAATATTTTAATGCAAACTTGAACCGTCGCTTCTTAATTTTTCCAAAATTGTAGCGATTTTTCAAATATCCATCCAGCGATACCTTAATGGGAATCCAGCGTAATTTATTCGGTTAGTTTACGCAAAAACAATATTCTTTCTTGCTATATTTGGTGATAGATAGAATCACTGCTGCGATAGAATTTTCACAGAACATCATTAAACGTGTATTATGATTTTCCTTTGTGTTTAAAATTTGTATCTTTCTCTCATGATATGTTGAGGGTCACTCGTAACTCGCAACATTTTTCACCGTAGACACTCTCGCTTCGTGTGGTGAACTCATTTCTCCGTATGGGATATACAAGTATATATGTAGAAATGGCCAAGTAACTCGTATCGGCCTTGATCCACAGGCTGCACGAACTCTTAAACCTCAACCGATTCACAATGGATCCACCGTAGCTGTATGCATGTACGCTATGTATACGTATATAAATCGTACGGAACCCAGGCGTCACCAAAAAAGTATATCGCTACGAGTTAAGATTTTTTCGCAATGGGATCGCGATCATTTGACATCTGTGAGTACTTTGACTCATAAATCAATTACTAACGACTGATTTATGAGTTTGCTTGGCTTTGGGTTTGGGTTAAATATAACAATATATATTGTTATATTTATAAATATAACAATATATATATATATATATATATATATCCACGTATATTCCTTAAGAAAGGCTATTATAATAATGAGGGTTTTTTTAACGGTCAATTCACAATATTGAAATTGTCGTTTCAATTACCTCGCAACGGCTCGTGACAAGTCTCACTTTTATACGTAGACATTTATCACTGTCCTCTGCGTTGAATATTTAACTACGGATGGAAGTGTATTTGTCTAATTAAATTTTCTTTATCTCCGTGAATTACATATTTTCAATTTAAGATATAAAAGCTATAGTGTTAGATACGCGACATTCGCAATTCAATAAACGTCCGCTCATGCACGCGTTGGTGAACGAACTACTAGGACATCTTTTCTCGTTTACTCCCGTCGTTATTCCATGTCCATGAGATTATTGTCTATATATTTCAATGCCCATATGCACATGCCGATTTTGTGTGCATACGTGTACATGTGTATGTATATATATATATATATATATAAATTATACCATTCGTTAAAGGGTACCTACATATTTACTGTAAATAATGCGCAGATAGAAGATCCATCGTCATCATCGTAGAATCTCGCACTTTGCAAGAGGAAGGACACACGTACGCACACAAACGCATGTGCGCGCACACACACGCACTTATACGATAATCAAGCTGTGATGAGTTTCGTCAACTAACGCATCGAGCGATGATGCGATAGGCAAAAAGACCAAAGATCAATACTCCTGAAGTAATTTCTTATTACCCATTCGGCGAAATGAAGTATGTGCTTACGTATAAGAAGACACATTGATGGTGAAAGTAGTCGGAAACTAATTCAAAGTTTACCTACTTTTTTTTTAAATCTAAAAAGGATTGAGTACTTTTGACTCAGAGCGAATAGATAGGATAAGGTGATAAATTTATGAAACGTATAATGACGTTGACACGTTGAGCCCGGCGCCGAATTTGCTGTTCTTTTCGTTCAGCCGGCAGCCGGCGAGCGATACAACGTTGTAGGATATCGCCGAGAGATAAGGAATTCTTCTTTGTCGCGCTATTTTCGATGTCTTTTAGGATTCTGTTCACTATATTTTCGTATGATGTATAGGAAAGCCTACGTTACGTATTGTAATATGTGTAAAGATAAGTCGCATTTTTGTTTAGAATGTTTCAAGAAATTTCATTAAAACTACATTTGATCACATTTCATTGAGACTATAATTATTTTTTAACTTGAATACTGTCGGTCCCACGGTACGACGCCAGCCAAACGATAATTCTAGTGCTGGTACTCAGGGACCGGCGCCGGCTAGATGGAAAGTTCACTGCCAATCAATCATTACGCAACTGGACTTGTATCGTTTGTCGCCATAAATTTGGCGACAAACGATACAAGTCCAGTTTTAAACTTCTCTCTGTTTTTTCCTCACCTGGACATATGGTAGAGAGAGACGAGAGAATACATTATTCGCTTTGCACATTATACATTGAAAACGCAGGTTGTCGATGGGATGAAAACAGCAAGGCGAAAGAACATTGGGGGACAACTGTGTCTGTGTCTGTAGTGCGGGCACTGGTCTGTTTTGTTCGCCAATATGAGACGACCACTGGGAACGACCGGAATCTCTCTTTCGTGTCACCGTAGCCCATGAAGACGCTCTATCGAAACTAGCAGACCATAAGATCGGCTAAGCCAAATTTTATTGCTATCGACCACCGTACGGTGTCAAATAGTAAATAAAGTCAGAAAATCCCCGTGTGTGAAATGAATAAACTTCTCTCTGTCTTTTCCTCTGTATCCCGACCAAGTATTGTACTTTCTTCACTTGTCTTTATAGATGTAATTTTATACAAACTTGTTGAGGAAACCCACGTTCGTGCCACCAAACAAGAAACAGTCCGTCTCACGTATACAACTGCAGCGTATATCAGTACATCGTTTATTTAAGGCGGACGTTTTTCACTCTACACATATATATTGTATTAGATTCCTGTTTTGTGGCTACGCCTAGCGCAATAGTACGGAATGAGGGGTGAAAAAGGGGATGTGTTGGTGGTAGGGAGGATTTGAAGATGTGACGCAGATGTTTCAATTATTGAAATGATAGTTAACCCTTCGTTCGATTGACTTTTATTTATTAGAATTAACAAATTAATTCTATGAAATTAGCTATTACAAGAAGATGTAATAACGATTGTTTGGCTTACATTGGTGTGTTTGTCGCTGGTAATAACCCGGTCTATTGGGTATCGAGTATCGGTCGTAAATCTAATGATCCTCGTTGGTGGGTCCGAAGTGTTCGCAGATCGTGTGGAAATGTCGAGATGCGTTTCGACGTCACAGACTCGAATACGCGTGTGAATTTATGTGTGGACAATTCGGTAGAGAAATGGATTATTGAAATTTAAACACTGACGAATTAAGAAATATCGCGGCGATGTAATGTTATAAAGTTTCATTGGTTCGGACTGTTGGCCTTAAAGTATTGAAATATATTAAACGCAAACTTTTCTTATATTTAATGACAGATTTTAAAGAAAGGCTTTCTACACGCTAGAAACTCTGTACAGAGATTTATTACGATGTAGATGCTGCAGATTCTGATCGGAGACATAGATATGATTGCTTTGGGTTTTGTCGAGAGACTGACTTGAGGGGTTTTCACTCTAACCGGAAATAATATTTTTGATGCTGGAATAGTTGGAAGAAGAACTCTTCGGACAAATGCATTTAAGCGATGCGTAATTTTTGGATCGGTGAAAACGGTATAAAAAATAAAATGGTGCGTAATATTGGTCGGCTAAAAATAGGAGAAATAACATTGGAAATCATGGAGGATAAAGCACCTTGGTCGCGTGATCGCGTTTGCCCCACAATAGCCCTTGTCGATCTGGGTCCCTGTGAGAAATATCAACGCAGTTTTACTACCCAATGGACTTT
The DNA here is from genome assembly GCA_030523105.1 of Ophioninae sp. A BG-2022a. Classification (NCBI taxonomy): domain Eukaryota; kingdom Metazoa; phylum Arthropoda; class Insecta; order Hymenoptera; family Ichneumonidae; species Ophioninae sp. A BG-2022a. The sequence goes on along the minus strand of JAPYZI010000111.1, from coordinate 33,134 downwards.
TCGGCTCGAAAGAGTTTCTTGAAGAGTGAATATTTTTGTGAAGTAGAGTTTTGAATATTTTTTGTTCTTGATTGTTAAATTTCTATACAAAGGAGTCGTTACGCATTTTCGTCTTTACGAAAAGAGTTTTTGTCTGAGTATTTACGTCTTAGTCATCCGTTAAATCGAAAGGTTTCTTTTTGTGTATTGTTCATGTAACTTCATTATTATGGATAAGGGTCTTAAGAATAAAGTCGTATTCCGAGTTCCTGGTGATATGTTGACTAAGCTGCAGTGCGGGTAATTCCATAATGTTTTTATTGGCAATGCGTTGAAATCGCGTACTAGTTGATATTATTGAAATACAGGATTTTTCCTATAATTGGCGAAAAATAATCTGAATTTCCTAAGGACGTGACACGCTCCATCTTCATTTGACAACGCGAAGAAGTATTTGGCCATCTTTATTTTTTACGCTTTTCGGACTTTGATATTGTACGCTTATCCGATTTCGGTATTCTAGCTTGTGAAGCCTTGATTTTCAAAAATGATCACACCAAAGACAGCAAAAATGTCACAAAAATGATCAGGGGTGATCGAAAATCCTAATTAAGACCGGATAAAAAAATCATAATGCCTGATTAGGATTATCCTCCTGTCGGAGTAGGATTTGCAGTAGCAGTATTGTATATATATATAACACACGTAACTAGCTGCTAAACATTGTGAAGTAAGCATGACAAACACGACCACATTGACTATTATTATCAAACGGGACATTTCATGTAATAATTGATAAAATTTCGGCTGCCTTTCGCGGGCTTATTTAATCCATCAATTTTGTTGTCTTCACCATATCTGACGTTCATTTCTACGTAAATCGTTCATTGAAATAGGATTACTTTATTTGTATTTAAAAAATATTAAGCGAATATCTGCATCAGTTAAAAAATTAAGCAAAAGTAAAATTTGATTATGCATACCCGAAACTATTAATTCGGGTTCATCCTTTAATATAATCGCGTTAAATGACAACTATATGATTAAATATCTGACTAAAGTTTGCTTATGATTTTTTTCCAATTTTTAAATATGGGCGTTAATTTTCTGTTTATAAAAAATATTGGGAAGGTGAATCGTTCCGAAAAAATCTGAAAAAATTCTCGAGTGCCTTTTAGAGATAGTGCAATAACATAAAAAATCGCGGGTAAAATCGGAGAGGTGACGTGGCAAACCCAGGTCGAATCGGCATGTAATGCCCCATATGCAAGTACATAAACAATGCATATGGAGACAAAATATACCATCGACATTTTTTTACAATATGTAATTCTGTAATTTTTCATTTCCGGATAGATACGGCAGTCATAGTTGGTTCAATATATCCCAGATACAAATTGACCATCTAGTCATCGCTGACACGGTTTGGGATTGGATTGGTCAATGCTCGATAAAAAAAGCTTAAAACAGTTATCAAAATATGATACTTGGCAGTCAGTCATGGTCCACGCAGATGATTTACTTGGCAACCCAAACAAATGATTTTCTATCGATCGTCAAAATTAATCCAAATTAATCAAAATCATTTTTACACATTTTTTATTAGTGTTTAAACTTTGTAAACAAATTTATTTCCTTTTTTTCAAAAATGTTCGTCAAAGAAAGCTGCACATCGAGATATATCTATAGGAAGGATGCATTTGTTGTAAGACTGGAAGACCCACTTGCTTCAATGAATCATCGCGTGAAAGAAATGCGCGTAAGGTTATCCTCTGCTGGTTGTACAGCGAATCCTCGTTTCTTACGGTCATAGTATACATACTAAACTATTCAATCTTCTACGTATAGAGTATACGAGATAGACTGAACCGATATTTACTGTACTTTCATCATCAATCCTTACCTGCGATTTTCGCATTGAGTCACACATGAGAATAAAAACGTATAAAGAGTTAGCTACTCTTGATCAGTAGAACTAGTTGAAATCTTTTTTTTTACAACTATAGAACTGTACTTTTGTCGTTATTTATTGTGAATCATTGTTGAAGAAATTTCAAATATTTCATTTGTGAGATAATTAACAAAAATAGTATACAAAATCAAATTCGAGAAAAACCCGTTGGAAAGTTATATTATTTTTGCGTCGGTTTCAACGCAAACATTGAAACAATTTGGGCCGATAGTTATCCCCAACGTCTCCAAAACTTTCATGAGGCTTCTCAAGCCATCATTGAATAATAATACCGCGATATCAGCTGCAATATCGACGAATTTTTTGCTCCTGGACTGACACTCGAGGGCTGTTGCCCAAACTGATTTGTTGTAGCTTTCGTTGTTGTTTTGCGTAAAGCCGCCCAAACAACGCTGCAGCAAATCGTCTCTGCTCAAATTTTCGAAGACTGGGTAAGGCCCGGTATACCTGCCGACCCTGAGGCGCGCAGCTGCAGGGACCCCGAGCGTCACGGAGCGCTGCACCGCTTTACAAAATATTCAATATTTCCGAAAATAATAATTTTTTCAATCCGGGTTCAACGGCATCTTAATTTTAAATGTATTGTAGATTTTTCTAGATGGTTTTTCAAAAAATCGATTTTTTGATGCCGTCACAGTGGTGTCGACCCTTAAAAAATCGGAAAAAACGTATTGTCACGCAATATAATGTAGCCTAAACTTTAAGTTAGAAGTCTAACAATAGATCTGTAAAAACTGCATTCAAATCCATGGAGTCGTTGTTGCGTGATGCGCGTACACACAGACAAAAATATATTAAAAAATGGTTGTTTCGGCTTCTTAAGTTTCTTTTAGTTAAGACCCCCCATTATTTTGTTTCCAATATCTTCAATGTACAGAGATCGACCTGTTATATTTTATTATATGTATAGATGATCCCGATAGATATCTTACAGGTTATCAAGCTAGAGATGTTCGACAATAGCTGGCTTATGTCGTCAGGAATAGCAATTATAATGTCCAGTGTACTATCGTGAAAGGTTGAATTATGGAAATTTGGTAATCTCAGTAAATGCGCAATATGCATGGTTCCAGGCATTCTGGTGCAACGTTAAGTGCCTCTAATATCGATTGTACCGCAATCTGCACACTGATGGCGAAAAATGGGAAGACTTATCTCCATCCTAGGACAAAAATAATTGCAAATAGTGTGATTGAGTGGGTGCTTATATGTATATATTTGATTGTCGAATATCTGACTTTACTCATCTATAAATATATATATTTTGTCACATATATTTATATATATTTCACTTTACTTTACTCATTTATAAATATATATATTTTTTAGCTTAATGGAAATAACGTGTCGACCTGAATACGTCGCAAAAAGTAAAATCAGCGAGTGTGAACGCCCACGGTGATTCTTACAAAGACTTGAAAATATCAATAATCAGACTTGAAAATAAAAGTCGTTTGGACCCCTTCATATTGGGCCGTATAAACGTTTTTAATCCCGTGAACGATCATGCAATTTGTTGTCTTCGTCGTTTAGCCTGCCAGCCATTTATCTCTTTCTCGAGAGAAAAAAAATATTGATGAAGCGCCACGACGAAACCCCAAGAGAAAAGAAAAAAATTGTTTCGAAGAGAAAGTAGTAACGAACGGGCGTGGACGAGAGACGGCTGTGGTGTCAACCATTCCAACATCTTGAATTCGACTTGTTTCGGCCTCTCGCGAAGGTGAATCGAGAGCGAAGAAAATTTATAATCTCGCAAAGGGTAGAGGAAAATACAGGTGGAATTCCCACCTGTGGTGGTCGTTTGCGTTGGTACTGTCTTGGTGGTAACGGCAAAGTGGTCGTCTGTCGACAATAACAAATACCATGATTGATTATCCAGTGTGCCAAAAATATTAGACTTCACGGCCACACTAATTAATTAATACGAAAAAAAAATTCTTTTCCAAAATATTTCATTCTGATATCTGCAATAATAGGGATATAGGAAGTTTTTCATACAGCTAGAGGAAATAAATAAATGCTTTAATAAAACGTTATGGTTGACTCATTGCGTATGTGTTGAATGGATATTTACTGATTGCGTGTTCTTCATTCTTGGTAAAGCAATGTATAAATATATATATATAGTGACTACTAGTTATACAAAAGGCTCGTCTCCAAATACGGAAATTTATAGCCTTGTCTAACGATTAATGTCGCACCACATTGGCGCGTTACAAGCTCTTGAGTAGAGGCTCCAGCACAAGAAAATCATCCGGGGATGGGAGGCTGCAATAAAAAATATCTCTCGTCGTTTTTTTTTTCGTATTTCAAAGCATAAATGCACGTTTGAAAAAGACTTATTTCAAGCCATCGCTTTAGTCATCTCCGAATGAAGAATGTTTTTCGCAATTTTTGTTTCGGTTTTAGTTGCATCGAAAAAAATTTCATCGAGTGGATATTCTTCATACACACTCTTCCAAACAGTTTTCTGGGTATTTTTAAAGTTGACCATTTGCTTGAACCATTTGCTTCATTGTAATTGATTGCTTTAATTAACTATGATATTGATGATTCACTTTGATTTACTAAGATTATATAAATATTCTAAATAATTTGCTTTAATTAATTACAATATTGAGATAATCTTAGTGAAAGGTCGATATAATTTCTTTGGAAAAAATTATTTTTTCCCTTAGTGTAGAGTGGGGTAAGTGACAACTTCCAGTGCTAATTGTCAGCGTTGAAATTTCTAAAACACCCTATTTTATCAAGTGCTTCCGGAAACGTCAAAACCTTGCAAATGATGGAATTGATGAAACAAAGTCAACCTCCCAATTCGAAATATCATTACAGGTGATGACGTAGATCAGTTTATGCTAAAAAATTATTACATTCACGTCGGGGTGGTGCCCGACTATGTATAATTACTGCGGTCAAATAAATATTAAAAATTGGAATGTACATACTATAGGTTATACATATACGTAAGTATTTTAGATACAATCACATTGTATAAAAACGATAACAATTTTGACAACAAATTTGATTTTCTGCTAAAAAAAAATACAGAGTAAATTATTTATAAAACAAGAAGTTTCTATTGTATCGCAAAACCACTACGTACTTCTATAAAGGAAGTAATAGTGGAGCTGCCGTCAAAATTTCAAATTGAACTCTACGACGGTGTTGAAGCAATGAGTTCGCCAAAATTGAAAAGATCTGCTTGAGGAGAAATGCGTTTAAAGTTGTGTCAGCATATTCAAAGTTTATCGGCATGACAACATTGATCCCGTTGAATAATGTTACTATGTTTCGGCAAATAAAAAAATTTTTTCAAATCCTGGCGTTACTCTTTAAGATAGTGTCCTCTTAAGGTAATACATTTATTTTACATCCTGCGTCTTGTGTGATAATTAAAATCGATCTATTACCAATTGCAGTTTGTACAACTAAGAGATCTTTTTTTAAATATAATATACTAATGAAAAGGTTCCATGTCACCTGATCACAGGACACAATATCACGCGACAAAACATCCCTGGGGATAATAAAATATCCTCTGGAAGCCCAGAAACAAACAAACCCAAACAAACATACAAACATACATAAATGAACACGAACAAACCCAAACAATGATGTTTTGTTGTGTGATATTTTGTCAGTGATATTTCGTCAGTGATATTTTGTCAGTGATATGTTGCCAGTGATATTTTGCCAGTGATATTTTGCCAGTGATATTTTGCCAGTGATATTTTGTCAGTGATATTTTGTCAGTGATATTTTGTCAGTGATATTTTGCCAGTGATATTTTGCCAGTGATATTTTGTCAGTGATATTTTGCCAGTGATATTTTGCCAGTGATATTTTGCCAGTGATATTTTGTCAGTGATATTTTGCCAGTGATATTTTGCCAGTGATATTTTGTCAGTGATATTTTGTCAGTGATATATTGTCAGTGATATTTTGCCAGTGATATTTTGTCAGTGATATTTCGTCAGTGATATTTTGTCAGTGATATATTGTCAGTGATATTTTGCCAGTGATATTTCGTCAGTGATATATTGTCAGTGATATTTTGTCAGTGATATTTTGTCAGTAATATTTTGTCAGTGATATTTTGCCAGTGCTATTTTGTCAGTGATATTTTGCCAGTGATATTTCGTCAGTGATATTTTGTCAGTGATATTTTGCCAGTGATATTTCGTCAGTGATATTTTGTCAGTGATATTTTGCCAGTGATATTTTCTCAGTGATATTTTGTCTTGTGATATTATGACATGCTACCATTAAAAACCTTGGATTGATTTCACATTACTCAGTAAGTGTTATTCCTTCACGTGTCGTTAAAAACAGCTACATTATCATCCATACAGCATTACCGCTAACCAGTAAAAAAAAATATTCATAGAGATAGATTATAAATTTAAGTGTTATGGCGTGTGTGAGTATGCCCAGTGTACATATGAATATTCGTAAAGCTGCGTATATTTGTACGTACTCGTTACATATGTATTAATACATAGAGATATTTACTAGGAGAAGCGTTTTCTATTGCAGCATCATAATATTTCGATTACTCTCACAATTATTTCAAGACATATTCTTTTGGCGTAATTTACTTTGATCAAACAGGTTCAACAATTATTTGAAAAAATGAAGTATAGCGCATCCACAATTCAATTTTAACGCTTACAAGGGTGAGTGGTCCGTGAGAAATTTTGAGCAGCGAAATACCTCGATTACCGGCAATTGGATCTTTTCACCAGCCAGCTCGAGAGTTGTGCAGAGAGAAAATAAATTACTGGGCCATAGTCCCGAAACGTACATTCCGGAATTGTTGCAAACCTTGTAAGCGAGTCCCCCAACTTGTTACGTATTCACGTCATACGTTTGTGAATTTCATTTTTTCGTCCACGTAAAATTTCGTGAGTATATATTGCATGTAAGCATGATTGAGGTACGATATTGTTCTTGATAAACGGGCTCCAGAGAACAAAGGATGACAGGTTAAATATAAAATTCGGGCTTTTATCGTCCGCAAATAATTAATTCGGAGTATAAATAACCGAATATTCACACTTTCAACGAACATAGAAGTGCAAACAATGCGTTGGTCTTAAGACAGGAAGATCATTTAGGAGTTTGAAAATCATGGGTTTCTTATGATTTTTTTATAAATGGAAAGAAGCCACATTGACATTTGGATATTTTGTGATGTGTTTTGTCTCACAATTTGAATTGTTCGAAAAAAATATATACACACTTTTTTTAAATGCAAATGGGCCATCATTTAAATTAATGTTTAGAAGACGATTAAAAAAAAAATTGACGCACTTCTGGAGTCCTCCCTTCACGCTGTAATTATCTGAAGAAAAAAAATCAAAATGATTCTTAAAGATAAGACCCATATGCTGTCGGCGAACCAGGATGATTGAAATATATGAACAATTCAGGAAACGGCAGCTTAATAAACTCAATATAGTGATTTTTCATGCATTTTTTGCTATATTTAAGAGCAAAAGTATGTTCTTCCTGGAATTCAAAATAATATTGAGGTTCATCGACAAACTACTGATGCAACGAACATGTGTGACAAATTTAATCGAAATCGGTTGAATAATTCATGAGCAATCTTTCCAGCAGTTGGAAAAAACATATTTTTAAGAAAAACGTTCCCAAAGTCACATATCTCTGTTTATTGGGCACGAAAACGCTTTTGTCGTATTATTGCAAAAACTCCAACAATTTATGGAATTTAGCTGTAAAAAATTGGACACAATATTCTTAAAAAATTGAACTATCAATTTAGTGAAAAAATCGATTTTTTCGCATCTATAAATTGTCTTCCTGTCTTAAGGTATTACTGGATAAAGCAGTTGGACGAAAAGTAAGGTTCAAATGGGGGTATGGTTAGTAAGTCTAAATTGTGTTCTATATGTTTAGTCTTACAAATGTCTAATGAAATGACAGTTAACATTTCGTTAATTTATACAGTTTATTTAATGAAAAAAAAACTGGGCAAGTGCGAATCGGACTCGCGCACGAAGTCCGTACCTTCCGTAGCAAAAAACGGTAAAAAATCGTGTTTTTTGTATGGGAGCCCCGCTTCAATATTTATTTAATTTTAATTTTATTATTTATTATTAGAGTAAAAATACAACTGAGTATTTTGTGAATATTTCAAGCGCCTACCTGTTGCCATTATTGATATCGAGCAAAAAAAGACAAAAAAACGCGTTTGTTGTATGAGAGACCCCCTTAAATATTCATTTTTTGTTTGTTTTTAGTATTTGTTGTTATAGAGGCAACAGAAATACATAATCTGTGAAAAATTCAGCTGTCTAGCTAAAGCGGTTCTTGAGATACAGCTTGGAGGCAGACAGACGGACAGACGGACAGACAGACAGCGAAGTCTTAGTAATAGGGTCCCGTTTTTACTCTTTGGATAGGGAACCCTAAAAATGAACACTTAAAATTTTGTTAATTTACCATTTTCAATAATAATTGAAGTGGATTTCGGTGATATTGGCATGCGCTTGACTGAGGTTTTGTCATCAACTGTACATCTGTTCCAACGATACAACAGATAATTTTCCATTTTTTAAGATTTATATATGCACTTAGGATGGTTCGAAAAAACGAACAATTTTATATTTTATATTCTCTAAGTATAATACCTCAAGAATATGTATACCAAAGTTTATCAAGATCGGTGCATTAGTTCTGAAGGGCTAGGTATTTCAAGCGTACACGATCGCCTGGCTCTTGAATCTTTAAACGCGATTATCTTAAAATCGCGTTCATTTGAGAACACCTTTGCGGTATACCACTTATTTATTATGATAATAACTAGGGTCTGAAAGATAGATTTAAAATTTTGTTGAAAAAAATATTTATATGAAAAAAGAGATTGATCGTCTTGAAAAATTAATTTTTCGTAAAATTACAAAGTTCTCGAGTTATTATGTCAACAGATGGTAAAGAAACAGAGCTCTTCGAATACAGCTTTAGTCCCGCCATTTTGACGTAATGTTCAATGTAAACAAATGTACAAGTACAGGAAAAAAGTACTAATCGATACTCTAAACAGTTTTCAATAAACATTAATTATCCTGTCGGAAAAAATCATGGAAAGTACGTTCCTTCGCTCGCTACGAGACGTTAATTGAGATGTTTAGATGAATTTATTATTGTCAATAATTACCTTAAATCTCAATATACATTGAATATTCCAACCTTTACTGATAAATCTATCGTTGAAAAACATTTTTTACTATTTTATAAATGGACTGCCAAACGCGGTAACGCAGTATATTTATTTGAAATTTTATTCGTCTTGTAACTATCAAAGTCTTCATAAGCTGACTTTTCATAAGTGACCGTGCTAAATTCAGACAGTTTTTAGTACGGTCAAAAATTACAAATATATAAGGAATTATTTAGTCAAAAATTACAAAAGAATGAATCGTCATTTTATCAAAAGCTACCATTTTCCCAAATTTTCAATAATATATCCATTGTATTAAAAAAAAATAATAAACGCGAATGTACAAACCGCAATTTTGTAATTTTTATATACAACTCCAGAGAAGTCTTAAAGAAAAAGATCAATAAATTTCTCTGAAAAATGTTTTTCAATAGCGACGTTATACATATTTCCGCACAGGCCGTTTGCTAGATACGCACGGTCGTTGTTTCTTCTGTTATTCCGTCATGTAGAAAAAAAAATTAGCTTATTGGTAAATAAGCTGCAATGTGACGTAGCGATTTTCCTTTTGGACGATTAAAAAAATTATATCGAGCGGAATAAAAAAATGTGTATTCTTTTTAATCAAAATTTTACAACAAAAACATTAATTAAAAGGAAAATAATAAAGCTATCGTAAAAATCCTACACTACAATTTAGGTAATGTCTCTAAAAGTACTATATAAAAATTTGAAAGCGAACGGATCCATAATTTACCCAATTTTCATTGGAACCACTTCGAAAAATTTAGTTTCGAGGTGATCTCAAAGGAAATTAAACATGCGGTTGTTGTGATTCATACTTTCAATCAGCGATTCCTGGACTATAGATGTCTCCTTCGGTAGCTGATTGAGAGATTGAGTCTTTTTTACGAAGCTCTTGGTGCTCTTCGTACTTGTTTTGCATTGTATCGGCTTTTGTATTGTACGTATCTTCGGCCCACAGCGGTTCGACTTATCTACCGAAAAATAACTTCGTGAGTATTGCATTTTTGAATACGTATTATATTTCAAATTGTTCTTTACCTATAAAAATTAAAAATAATTTCTAAATAAAAAAAAAGTTAGGGCGGCCGGTCACCTTATTGCCTGACGCTTTTTTTTTTATTAACGAAATATAATTCTTCGTGGACCCGTAAAAGCGCACCGGTATAATTCGTCACTCGGTACGTATTGTTAACGTATAATCAACAAACATTACTATGCTAATATAGGTCGATTAGAAAAAATGTATTTCTTTCCATTATTCATGAAATCACAGGAATAAGAATTGAGCATGAGCGACAAAAAGTCAAGTTCTAGCTCATGCGAAAATCTCTTGATTTACTTTTACCGCATGAAAATCTAATCATAGTAGTTGTATGGATAAAAGGTTTTGCTATTATTATGTATAATGTACATACATTATTTATTTACGTGAACTAAAAGCCTGCGGCTAACTGTACCATTATCTGTTAGCTGATACCTCGGAAAGTTGAGGCAACAATTTTGCTCACGGCGAAATCAAGAATTCACGTATGATGCATGTACCATACATGTGTAATATATAACAATGAGAGGGACACCGAACGTGAACCATAATAAAAATGGTGATATAGATAAATGGGTAATCACATTTATCCCTTTCTCGATCACTTCCTAGCGACGATTGTCATTTCTGTCCGGATTCAAATGCAAGTGCATAGACGTCACATTTACCATGAAAACGATGAAAGTTATGAGAGTTTCAAGGATCCTCTCGCAGTGCCAAGGCTTCTGTACCTTCCTCTATGTATGATGAAATTACCCAATCATTTCTCTTTTCTGTTTCTGAAAGAGAAAGAGCGAGCAAGAAAAAGAGAGAGAAAGAGAGAGAGGCATGCACTTCTCATTCATCAGTTTCCATGATTATATTTCACGGTTTCTGTTACGTGGTACGCGAATCACTGACAAACTTATGTAAAGATCGGTATGCGTGGGTCATTTTCCCTGGTACCTATGTGATGTTCCGTTATAGACACTCCGAGTGTGATAATGTTACATGATGCGTACTAACTGGATAACCGGAAACGCTGCACGCATAGTTGCATATATTTATGATTACGAAGAATACTATATGCTCGAAACAACCGTTATCAATAATTATTATCTTTGGATCCCTGCATAAAGGAAATCATTAGAAAATAAGCTGGAAATGTCTATGATTGTTCGTACGTCAGATAAGTCAGATAACTGGAACTTTCGGTTGATCGGGTCACAAGCCAGGCCCGACAAACATTATTTCGACAAACTAGTGATAAACTAGTAATAGCGTTGACTCTGTACGGAATTGCTTTCGATAATGCAACTTCAGCTGAATGCCCTTTAAACGCATTGAGCAGATGTAAACACGGAAGTAGAACATTCCGCAAGCCAAATTTCTAAAAGTAAAGTCTAAAAGTTTAAAAGTCATGTACGGTGAAACGAAGAATTTGAGCGATATCTCGTGTCGAAAGCATCACCGTGCTTTTCAATACACGATTCCTACCAATTTTCGTCATTTTTCGTTTATTGTTTGATCCGTTAAACGATTGCAGAAACGTATCGTTAAAATTTCTATTACATTAGTTTACGAAGCGATTCTTTTTGATCGCGTACCTCCTCGTTAACGCGGGCGCCATCTTGGTGGGCCACCCATATTGCACAATCGATTCTCAATTCACCTCGGAGTGCACATGCACTTTCTCCGATGCGTGTCATTGCGCAACGAGACGCTCGAGTAACGAATGCAACAAGTCTGATGCTGGAAATAAAGACTTTTTTGTATTAATACAAATTTTACATGACTTTTAAACTTTTAGACTTTGCTTTTAGAAATTTGGCGTGCGGTATGTTCTACTTCCGTGTTTACATTTGCTCAGTGCGTTTAAAAGGCATTCAGCTGAAGTTGCATCATCGAATGCAATTCCGGAGAAAAGGGATTTTTCCAGATCTTCCAAGTTTTGATACTATGTTTAATTAATTGCATCAATCTTTACGGACACTTTATACCGTCCATTGTACTTGAGAATTCATAGGATAGTTTAATCGACAATGAAATTACGCTCAATGCATCAAATGTATCACAACTTTGGCTGATGGAACGGCAACATCAGTGAATTAAAAAATTGAATAAGTGAAAAATTGATTTACGAAACGCAGTCGAATTTTTGTCAATAATAAGGTCAATCAAGTATGGTTTTTTAAAAGTATGTTTGTATATTTTTTACAAAAGTCATATATGATTTTTGTCATCTTTTGAAATATTACTCGATAATAGTCTTTGCAACTTCATCGATGCTATTGGATTGTCTTTTCATTCGAATTTTCATCGAACTGAAAACGTTTCTTCGTTACTGTATAGAAGAAAAGTCTCTAAGAATCCGTGTCGAGAGGTCTCCCAGAGTCTTACTAATTTATCCCAACGTGTCATAGATTGACACGACAGAAGGAGATACGAATAGGTCTATCGTCTAGTCGATACGTGCGGAGAATTTATTCGGACGCCCATTTGCCATATCAGTAAACTTGCCTGTAATCTGTGCTCGAAACTCTTACCGTGACACGGTGAATCACTGATTTTAGTCGTGATCGACTTGGGTGTGGATTTTTTTCATCCCATACTGCAGGTTTGCTTGAACCTTGATTATATTCAACGTAGTAAAAGTACAGCAAATGGGACGTTAATGACTTGTTGTTAAAGCAGAGCTCCGAAAGGGGGGGCGGTCATTTCGAATTGCTGTCCTTTTGGATAAAAACAATTTTTGACGATTGATATATAGTTTCATGTGTTACGGCATTGACCAGCCACGCTTGACCACGCACGACGGTCATTCGTAACGCACGATCGAGTACCGCTGCCAATCGGATGATATCGTATTTGTATTTCCAAAGCTGGTAATCCAAGTGAAGGACAAGCATTCTAAGATGTCGGATCGAATTGTCCTTTGCAAATAGAAATCCGCATGTTCATCAATCAGCTTGAAAAGAAAATGGCGACCACTTAATTTCTTAACAAAAAAAAAGTATAACGGCTGTACCCCCTCTCCAATACCATATGCCAAAGATTGGTCACGCAAGTCCGTTTTTGAGATACCTATCGTACATGCACAACCAGCAAAATGTATATGAAATACAGCACGACCCATTGAAGTCGTCCCCGGAGGGTTCTTATGTTAAACCAGCGAAAGTAAGAGTTCGATCTCGATCGTGCCATAATGTTCCACGGTGAGCTCCAGGAGTACCCCGAGGCCTTGCGAACTTGGCACGCCTTGCCCGTTGGGTATTTCCTTCGGTAAACAAGTTCTAGAAAGAACGTAATGCAGAATTAAGGTCTATGTGAGAAATGTGCCCGATCAGGATATGCAACGCTTTTCCGCATTTCCTTCCTGGTTGACCGCGCGGGGTTATTGGGACACTCGATAAGACAAATCCGCAATCTACTTTTTTAACAACAATACTGAGCCATCTAGACGCCTTTGCGCGAACGACCGGTCGTTTAAATCCAATGACTGTCCACATGGGTACCGTAAACTCCACATTTTCAATGAAAAATTTCAAACAATGTCTTTTTGCTTTGTTTTATCGCATTTTTCATTGATTCTTTATGAAGAAAATTTCATATTAGGTTTTTATCACGTATCGTATTCTATTCTTGAGATTTTTAGAGTTTGAACAATAAAAAGAAAACTCCCTAGGACAAACAGCAACGTTCGTTCGAAGCGCTGGGATGCACGTTACTTTTGTTCAGGCTCTTTTTTTCGAATCTGAAATGATGACCCAAGTTCAAACGTTCAAACGTCACCCAAGAAAAAAAATACGATGACGTTGGTGATTATTTGCGCTTCTCAGGTAATCTGAAACATATAAAGATTTTTTTGTTTCAGATTACCAGGGAAGCGCAAATCATCACCAACGGCAACGTACTTTTTTTAATGGTTTTAAATGTCTTTAAATGACTTTAAGTGCCTTTAAATGCCTTTACATGTCTTCCATTGTTAAATAAATTCACGCGTATATGCAGGAAATAATGTTTTCTATTCAGTAACGATATAGCTTTGAGTGAAAAAAATATTGTATCGATGTATTGAGTAGTTTTGAAAAATAATAAACATAGCTTATTTTGTTGAGCCGTGACGGTAGAACGGGCCTCTAATTTTTACAAAAATGCCGCAATTTCAAACTAATTATACCGAATCGATTGGATACTTATAATAATAGGAAAACAATTTGTCCAAATATTTCAAGAGGCTGAAAGATATTTTCCTCTCGCGGCGAATAGGTGTCTTTTTAGTTCGGGGACATCTTAAGAGTCCTAAAATGGAAAATCCGTGAAAGTAATAAAGTATGCCGACTCGAACATTAGAGCCCAAGTGGTCGGTGCAGTGGGGAAAGACTTTCGTATTCGTTTTTCCTGGTGATATTTCTGGGGAATAATCGATAAAATTTATAATTTTTTTTTTACTACTATATCAAAAAGTTAGGTACCGTTACTTTGTGTATTGGCACCACTAACAATGAAAAAAAAAGAAAATTTATTTGCCGAGCAACGGTTGCGGCTACACCGGGGTAACTCGTTACCCGACGCCGAGATAACGAACGCTCAAAGAACCGCTACGCGTTTTTTTCGACTTTCTATGTAACGGAGTCACATCTCACACTTGTCTACTATCGGCAGATGTCGTTACTTGTATATTTTTCAACGATTTTCGACATCTTATTTCACGTTTTCTGAGCCTGGGGTACCTAGTTACCCCATGAGCCCACTAAGGGTTAGGAAGCCTACATCTTGATTTTTGATAACCTCCAGATAACAAAAAAAATAACAGATAAACTAAGGACAGTTTCAGTTTTTTTTCTAACAGCCTTCGAGAATTCAAAGCGCTGTGATTTTTCTGTCATTCTTACCCAAACGATTGAAAACGTATATTACGTGAAAAAATAAAGGTTATTGCAATTTGATTTGTTTTTGTATCTCGGACTGTTCAAATGTCATCGATGAAAAAGGAAAGACGTCACTGTTTTCGGGGGTGGTTTGCACCCTTTAAAAACGTTTTTTGGCAGATAAAAAATATTAGCTTTACTTTACTCGTTGCGGGGCAATTTGAAAGAGATAAACGAAAAAAAAAAATTTTCATAAATTTTGCCCTTCTTTATTTAAAAAGTTGTTTAGCTTGATTACTTCTTTTTTATTTGAGCGGTTCATGAGGTTTGTCTGGCTGGCGAATCGACCAGTGAGCGGGAGGCTGTTCTATAGGAGGCCTTGGAGTTCATACTTTACAGAGCCGTCTATACCTCTACGGGTTTTTCACAGTTTCCCCGTACCCTTGGTAAACGCGGTATAGTGTAGCGTAAGTCGGCTGTGGACGCAAAGTGGGGTTAGGTTCCGGTGGGATATTGAACAGGGAAGAAGTTATGATGAAATGGGGACCAAAGATGACGGAACAGGGAAAATAAATTTGAACAGGGAGAAAAAGAGAGGGGACGTGTAAAATCGCTAACAGCGCGTACCAGTGAGGAAGCAATTTTTTTCAAATATTGCTAAAAAATTATAACGTACATTACATAAATTATATAAACGTTATTTAATTTATAACTTATATATAATTTATATAAGACTTAGTATAATAAAACGTTATGTAATTTGTAATTTATATATAATTTATAATTATATAAATTATAACGAACATTCCATTATGTGTATAAAATAATTTATTTGTACAAATTGTACAAATTTAAATAGTACAAATCTCTCACATTTCGGGCCTCTACGCGTTTAGGGCATTCGACATTGCCTACTTTTACCGACAGCTGATAATGCGCCTTCCAGATAAGAAGCCATCGCTCGGCAACTTATCTTCTGCGAATGTGTTACCGACGCTCGGTAACTGTCAAGTCTCCACTGGTGAATGTACCGGAAAAGCCATGGTCAAGTGGATTAGCCTCCATCATATGCTCGTTCGATCTAACGTAGAGCGCATGCGTGGCCATTCAACACCGGCGCAAGGGGGAGAAATTTCGTCACATAGCTATATCGAACG
This sequence comes from Ophioninae sp. A BG-2022a, assembly GCA_030523105.1. Lineage (NCBI taxonomy): Eukaryota > Metazoa > Arthropoda > Insecta > Hymenoptera > Ichneumonidae > Ophioninae sp. A BG-2022a. The sequence goes on along the minus strand of JAPYZI010000111.1, from coordinate 16,918 downwards.
AGTGTTGTAAGTTGGGATTCTCTCAGTTCTCTTGTGGCCGGTTTGAGAAGGACTGCCACATCGGAGAGGAAAAATCTATACATACAGACATTTTCTACGCACAACTGTTTCACGACTTTATCGGAGATCATCATTATCACAACAATGTCGTACTGCGTTCGAATTTTACGGGCTCAGGTAGGCTCCTCAACATTGTGCTAAAATAAATAAAAATCAATAAAATTCGATTCATACTCCGTGTTAAAATTTCTTCGCATCGTGTCGGAGCAGTGCAATACCGCGTGAAAATACATTAACCCTATATTTCACGATGTCACGTGATACCAACTTTTTCGTCGATTTTATCTCTGTTATCTTCAATCTCGTCCTTGGACAACTACGAGTTACATTGTACGTGCTAACCTACATCGCATCGACCTTGATCTCAGAGGTCAAATAGGTTTATCACAAGACACGATGAATTTTATTAATCGCGATATATATTTTTTTTATCGCTCTTTATCTCGATAACAAACTGTAATCCGAAATTTACTGTTTGCGAGAACGTGGAAACGGTAAAAAAATTCTTGCTGCCACACATAAGATTGCTTCTTTAAAATTGCTTTTTGTAAACTTCTTATACATATGAGATTTGTTTAATGTGCTAAAATGAATATTTCAATGTGAATTGCTGCTTTGAGAGGGTTCATTGAAAATCACTGTACGGAACGGTTTTGTGAAAATACTTAACTTTTATCGGTACGCGGAGCGATCATATCACTCAATGAAAAGTTTTTCGCATCTTGTTCTATTCGCATTGAAATAGATTTTGGCATGAGAAATGAGATCAAGTTTTGGTAGGTTATATAACGGAGCGAGAGAATACGTATGAGAATGCATTTCGGATGGTCGCAATCTTTAGATGGTTGCAGCATGTTTTCATTTTTATCTCAGCCTTTTACGATTACTAAACTTTGGCTTCTTACTGGAGTAAGAATTTATTTCATCTCCTAATGAAATATCGTCCTTTTTCCAAACGTTGCATTCTTTCGTTTTAACGATAGGTAGCATTTGTACAATGAAAAGATGACGGATGTTTCGCAAACGTCGGCGGCTGATCGATTATGGCCGCGGCCATCTTGGAATTCATATTCCAAACGGCTACGAGATGTCGTTGTTGCGCGCAAATATTTGAACTTTGCTTTTGCCAACCGTTTTCTCTATAATCGCGCAGAACCGAGTTCTATTAATATACTTCGCAATGTTTGAACATTGCGCAAACTTTGTATTCGATATTGCAACTAGAGTCTTTTCAACCTTCGAACGACGCGAGGAGAACTGTGAGAAAAGTCGCACGATAATAATGAAGCCCTATTAAGAAGTAAGATGCAGTTAAAGGAGTGAAAAAACGAGAATTTTCATTTCTGTTTTATATTAGCTAAGATTATTTTACGAAAGTGGTTACACAGATTTTTCATGTTATATTTCAACGTGATTCGTCCCAAATTTTCAAAGAAATATGTTGATTATTTATAAAAATATCGTTAAAAAACAAACAAAATTATTAGTTTAATAATGAATCTAGTCCTTAATTGGGGCTTTTTTATTTTTCACAAATTAACAAAAGTTATCTGCCTGCGACAGATAACTTTTTATTTTCGACCAAAAAAGTCCTCGTTCTTAAATAAAATTAGAAACTTTAAATAAAAATGAAAATTCTTCGATTAAGGATTACTTTTTAATGTTGTTAATAAGCACACCAATTTCATCAAAATTCACTAGTGCTTCTTGAATTATAGTGACCGACTTGAAGAACATAGTTTCGAGAAAAACGCGTTTAAAGTTTTTCTCGAAAATATGTTCTTCGTTTTTTTTTTAATCACTTCGTACAATTGTAAAGCAAAAGTACTTTGTATAAAATTTTGTCAAAGTTCATAGTTTATGAGTAATACATTTTTGGAAATTTCTGTAAGACTTATCCAATTTTACGTTTCATTTATGTATACAAATACTATTTGAAAAATGACTTGCATCGAATCATCAATTTCTGGCTCATACAATAGAGCTTCTGCCATTATGGAATCTTCAAAAAAATATTAATTTGTTGTATTCGAAGCACTCTGCGTTCCCTGGGCTGGAAACCGGTTGCTCGCAGTTGGCATCCGCTGTCATAGTGATCAGACCCCAATTCACTAACTATGGAATATTCCACAAACTAATGATCGGATTGACTTGAAACTATCAGGGAATATTTTCGAAACATCATACTTCAAAAAAATGTAAAATCCAGTTTTTTGAAAATTTTGACTGCATCACGCTCGTTAAAAACGTAGGTACGCGATGTCGTGGCAAGTATCTATTCGTACGAAGACACAAGATAATTAATTTCAATAGATACTGAAGTTAATTTCATTCGATACGGAATTATATTGAAATTCGATTATTATTTTCGTCATACGCGATGAAACGTAAGAATGACAGAAAGATTCCTTTCCGGCGAACAAAACGTCCCTGCAGAAATTGACACGACGTTTCATTTCTAACAATTTATTGTAAAATTGTCCAACCGTGTGATACAATTGCAGAAGCTGACTGGTTTTGCCAGTGATATACAACAAAGATGCTTCAGCGTGAGTCCCCTAAGCTTCGCGGCAGCGAAGGTGGCTATGTCGAAATTCGATCAATCGACGTATCTTCCGTATCAGCAATTGGAGGACAATCTGAAAGTCGTGAAGAAAAGGTACCTTAATATCCATTAAATTGATCAATCGTATACAACAATGCTATCAGTATAATCCGGATTTCCGCGCCTCTCCGCAAAAAAATATCTGTTTCATTTTTTTTTTCAAAAGAACATTGTAGGTCAAACGAAACGCGTGCCCACTTTGTTAAATTCTCAGTGTTCGGATACGTGCCGCAGGATTTTTGTGATTTTTTTCCGAATTTTTAAATTTGGGCGTTCATTTTTTGTTTAGAAAAAATATTGTGAAGTCAAATCGTTCCAAACAAATCTGAAACAAATTCTCGAGTTCCTTTCAGAGATGGTACAATAACATAAAAAATCACGGGTCAAATAGGGGACGTGACGGGTCGTCGAATCGGCATGGAATATCCCGTATATATAAGAATATATTTGTAGGAATATATATATATATATATATATAAATATTTTGTCTAAAATGAATTAAATACACTATATTTTATAAATGTAAGTTGCAGCTGAGTATTGTTTAAAACTTTGTCTTCACCGGGAAATAAACCAGACGATTGGTTACACTTAATAAAAAGAGAAGTTACTTGACGCTTGTGCGATTCTATGATTTTGCAGCACAACAGAAAATCTAGAAAATAAACAATAGAAAAAATACTTAAATAGAAAACGACTTGAATGAACAGATAAAAGAAAAAATGAATGTTTAATATTTAAAAATCACGAATTACAATCGTATTTCATGAATTTCAGACTCGCCAGACCCTTGACTCTGTCGGAAAAAGTTTTGTATTCTCATCTGGACGAGCCGGACAAACAAGAAATCGAACGAGGAGCGAGCTATCTTCGGCTACGACCTGATCGTGTAGCGATGCAAGATGCTACAGCTCAGATGGCAATGCTGCAATTCATAAGCTCCGGTAAAATAAAACGAAATTTTGTACTCGAAACATTTTTTAAATACAAATGATCGTAATTGCCAAATGTTAAACCTGGATTGTCACAGTTGAAAAGTTCAGTGCTGATTATAAATGATTAAGTCTCAGTTGTTGTCGAATGATTGCAGTACAAATATCGTAGATCTAATTGGACGAAGAAATTAGTGTTATGCGCTTTACATTGTGTAGCGTAATTGATATTATCATGCGAACTTTTTCCGCCGAACATTGAATGACCCCATAAATTTTACCAAAAAGAAATAAAGATAATTTTTAATAAGAATATCACTTTTTCAATTTTCGTGTCCGAGACTTTGAGTAACAAAGTGATTTAAAGAATCTCGGACACTAAAATTAAAAAGTTATATTTTTATTTAAAATGATCTTTGTTTGCATTTCAATATTCCTTTTGGTAAAATCTATGGGGTCATTGATTGTTCGGCGGTGTAGCGCTTTTGAACGAAAGAGAATCTCACGGTGGACTATAAAAGATATTTATTTTGAGATTCAAAGAGTGCCAGCTGATCGAAAAAAATGTCTGCACTGAAAATTCGGCAATCGTCGAAGAACCGATCGTATTATTTGAGAATAGGGCAACTGAGGCGAAAAGGCGGCTGATTCTATCGGATGTCGAGAAGTTTGCACCGCTGTGGCGGCCATCGACCCCATCGAATACAACTTTACCTGAGCGAGTGAAATTTTTCAGGATTACCAAAAGTCGCTGTACCATCCACCATCCATTGCGACCATTTGATCGAAGCTCAGGTAGAGGGCAAGGCGGATCTTCAACGTGCGAAGGAAACGAACAAGGAAGTTTACAACTTTTTGAAAACAGCTGGAGCGAAATACGGAGTTGGTTTTTGGAACCCAGGCTCGGGTATTATTCATCAAATTATTCTCGAGAATTATGCGTTTCCGGGTCTGTTGATGATCGGTACAGATTCACACACGCCAAACGGGGGTGGCCTCGGTGGGCTGTGCATCGGTGTCGGGGGTGCTGACGCGGTCGATGTAATGGCCAATATCCCATGGGAGCTCAAGTGTCCGAACGTAATTGGTGTCAAATTGACGGGAAAACTGAGCGGTTGGACGAGCCCAAAAGACATAATTCTTAAGGTCGCTGGTATTTTAACCGTAAAAGGTGGAACCGGCGCTATCGTCGAATATTTCGGGCCCGGAGTCGACAGTATAAGTTGCACCGGAATGGCAACGATATGCAATATGGGAGCTGAGATTGGTGCGACGACATCCGTTTTTCCTTATAACGTTCGTATGAAGGATTACCTCAAAGCGACCGGCCGTAGCGAGATCGCAACAGCTGCCGATCAATATCGCGAATCTCTACTTACCGCCGATCCTAACGCTAAATACGACCGAATAATCGAACTTGATTTATCCTCGCTCGAACCACACGTTAACGGACCCTTTACACCCGATCTTGCTCATCCCATTTCCAAACTTGGTGAGTACTTGTTACAATTAACCCGGAAAGAGCGTGGCAGAGTACGTCGTGCCCACCGTGTTGTCGTTCACTCTCGTTGAAAACTCATTGTTGCTTGTTTACAGTAATGCAAAATATAAAAAATCATTAAAATAATGCTTTTTCTTAAGAATATAATTTTACACCTAATTCGGTGAAGGGGCACGTCAAAGCCTGATACAGACTCCTTAAATTAAATTTCTCACCACACTCTCGCCGGGTTAACGAGCTTTTCATATTTGTACTGTCTCATTCCTGTACGCTCCGAAATTCTCATTCCAGGACAAGTCGCGAAGTCGAGCGGATGGCCAAATGAGATAAAGGTCGGTCTTATCGGTTCTTGCACGAACAGCTCGTACGAGGATATGGGCCGATGCGCAAATATCGCGAAACAGGCTCTCAAACACGGTCTCAAATCTACATCGACCTTCAATGTCACACCGGGATCGGAACAGATCAGGGCCACGATCGAACGCGATGGAATCGTGAGTTCGAAGCTGCATTTTTTTAAATGATTCGCCAATAAAAATTCATCAATCGAAATCATGCTTTGCTCATCGGTCAGAGAAAAAAACGTTTTTTTTTTACTGACGTATGAATAATCTGCGGGTTGGCTGCGCTTTTTTCCCTAAAAACCTAGTTACGGGTTTGCACTCAATTTCCCAGTTTATATTGTAAAAAATACTTATTTTTCGCTCTGTATATCGGAGTTGTAAACTTCGAAATATCGAGCAAGCAAAATATCTGAGCAAATAATGTTTTGAATGACAGTTTTATCATTTTCAAGGTCAAAAGGCATGCTGTTAGCTCTCTCATTTGGTGGCGATTTTTTAAGTGCTTTTTGCGCATCACCTTCAATTCTTATAAATGGGAATTCAGAATTGTTCATTTTTCGATCACACTTTCCTCAATAAAGTTGTTCGATTCGACAGAAACGCTTTTAGTTTGATTTCAAGTTAGGATATTTTTAATATTTGAGAATATGTGTACGAACAAAGTTCAATATGTGCACTTTATGATCTCAATTTTTGAGATATTTGTTTTCAAAATCGAACGGCAAACAATGTAGAAATAGATTACCTACATATTTCAATATACGATAATGAATCTGAATTAATCAAAATTATTTCCCTATAAAAAAACCAATGTGGATCTTGAAATAACTTCATCAATTGCTACCAAGAAATCAGCATCATTACTTTTGTTTCTTAGAACCGCAAAACTTTTTTTCCAACTATTATTTCCAAAGATACGTTTTATTCCGAATATTTTATTATGCTAACGAAAATATCCTGCAAACGCCCAGCCAAACGTAAAGTGCTTGCTTATACTAAAAATGTACAAGTTTCTTTTTTTATCTTATCGTTCATTCAAAAAAACCACAATACGAATCTCTCATCCTCGAACCATTGAAATATTGGTTTGGATTACGTTTTTTTTTTAAAGTATGCGTCTTTTTTTCAAAGTATATTTCCTTGTGCCAATTTGGGTGATACACCTGCAGTGAATATTTTTGGAAAACTCGAAAAAGACTCGATAAAACTAAAACGCTATTAACGACACTTACCTGTGAGAATTTTTCGTATATCTCACAGGTAAGTATCGTTTATTGTTTAAAAAATTAGGCGACGTTTTTTTTTCCTGTAAAATACTTATTTATTCATCAATATCTACTTGGTTCCTTTCAAAGTAATATACTTGTACTAGCGTTTTTTCGAATCTTCAAAGTACTTTTGATATGCATTTTTGGTATGACGTCCGTCCTGGGGCGTTTCAGTTTTTGGAACAGAAAAAAATGTTAGAGGGAAGAGAAGGGTTGGGGTGGCAAGTCCGGTGAATATGATAGCTGAGGCACGATTAGGGTCTTATTTTCGGGCAAAAATTTACAAACAAACAACCATACGTGAGCAGGAAGGTTGGAACGAATCCTGCTAACTCACTTTTTACGCCCATATTATTAAAAAAATGCATGGCAAGAGCCAATCGATATGCCAACGTCTTCAGTCCCTTCTCTAAATGGGATTCGATGATTCTCGATAACAATTGTCTTTACTGCTTCAACGTTTGCATCACTTGGTGACGTGCTGGGGCATGCAAGCTGGGTATCTTCATTAATATCTTCCTGGTCCTTTGTGAAGAGCTTGAACCATTTATAAACATTTTTTCTTACGCAAAGTAGACTCGCCAAACCCCACAGTCAATATTTCAAGTGCATTAGAGCACATTATTTTTCTTTTCACACATTTTATCATATGTTTTGGACATGTGTATCAAAATAACAAAAAAGAATCAAAAATCGAATATACGTAGCTCGCAAAATTTTATGTCATCTAATTTTTTCAACAAACCAAATACAAATATTATTTTTACCCACTGTATATGACTTCGTATCGTGTGAAGTCCAATCTTTTTAGTATGTTAATCATTTGGAGCAGTGTAACTATGCAATTGGATTTCAGTATTTCGTTAACGTAACTACGGCTGAGGTGTACCCATGGTTCAAAAAAATACGTACTTTTGCGTAAAAATTGAGAAATTGAAGAAACTTTTTCGTAATTGAACTACTTACGTAAAACTACAATTATGTGAAAATATTAAAGAGACTTACTTTTTTTTACGTACTTTTTTACGGAGACTTACTTATTTACGCAAGTACTTCAATTACTTTTACGGAGTTAAAGTATATTTGCGTAAAAAATAGAGAAATCGAGAAACTTGCGAAATCTGGAGATTGGCGTTACTTTACCCTGGAGTTTAGAGGTTATAAAAATGTACGATTTATCTTATCAGGCTAAAACCCTCCGTGAATTCGGTGGAGTTGTCCTCGCGAACGCGTGTGGTCCTTGCATCGGTCAGTGGGATCGTCAGGATATAAAGAAAGGCGACAAGAACACAATAGTGACGTCATACAACAGAAACTTTACGGGGCGTAACGACGCGAACCCAGCGACCCATGCGTTTGTGACGAGTCCGGAGCTTGTAACAGCACTCTCGATCGCCGGTCGTCTTGATTTTAATCCGGTCACTGACAAACTGAAGGGCAAGGATGGCAAAGAGTTCTTGCTTGACAATCCGTACGGTGATGAACTACCGTCCCGAGGCTTCGACGCCGGCGCCGAAACGTACGATCCACCACCAGCGGACGGTAGCAAAGTCAAGGTTGACGTCGATCCGAAATCCAACAGGCTTCAACTTCTAGAACCTTTCGATAAATGGGACGGCAAGGATCTTACAGACCTCACGGTTCTCATAAAGGTCAAAGGCAAATGTACTACCGATCACATCTCTGCTGCTGGCCCCTGGCTCAAATACCGTGGTCATCTTGACAACATTTCCAACAATATGTTCATCGGGTATGAAGGTTTTTGATTTAATTGGACGGCCTGTTCGGTTATCTACTCTTACCGGCCACATAGCGGCCAAACGGGTTAACCTATTACCCCACGCTAGTTTTCCAAGGCATACGGATGTTTGAAGACTTGTAGCCGATTCTTTCATACTTGTTGAAGAGTTCCTCAATATTCTCAATGATTTTTGTCGGTCGATTTATAGATGGCGCGTTAAAAACTGGTCATATAGGGGAACTACGTACAAAGCGACATACTGTTTTATATTGCTGTCATAATTTTTTTATTTTTACATCCAGAACTGTGAAATTCTATAAGCACGCAACTTAATTATTTAATTATATAATAAACAAGCAAAATCAACAGTTATAACACGCAATTAAGAAAAAAGTGGTTCTGAATAGAGGTTGGCGAAAAAAACTATTTTGTCCATCCTATACGGACAAAATGGCATTGTTTAGTAATACATACCATAAATATAGAAATTTGACATAAATCAACTTTTTGTTATTCTGGGAAAATCTGCACACTCTGCTTCAGTCCAAAGAAAATAATTCATGCGACGTAGACAGTTTCCTCCAGGTGTTGAGTGCAAAAAGAGATCATTACTATAAATGTACAAAAAATTATCATTTTCATTTTAAGTCTGGGTCCCAAAAGGTATTTCGTCTCTGTCAGAATAAAATTGATTCGTTGTAATCTGTTCTTACTTTCTTTTTGGGTGGATTTTTGGAAGCACTTTTTTCTTCGCTGAATATCATTTTGTCCGTATGCAGCTTTAAATTTCTAAAAGCCCAACATTAATAGATCACCAAAAAATGTCATCATAAATAAAACAGGATACTCAAGGCAAAATGTTACGAAATAGAAATAATATCTAACAATTCGGTTAAAAAAAAAATGTCCTACTGAAATTTAGATTAATCGTTGCAGCGAAAGAAAATTCATAACGGCCTAAAATCTGTTAAGACTGACTGAGAAAAAATGGATCTTCTTGGTATGACAATATTTCGATAGTTTATTAATAGACAATTAATACACCCCCTAAGAGTGCTAAAATAACGATAAAAGGTCTCCGATTTGAAAAACAGCAGGTGTGTCGTTTTACCCGTATACGTAATTTTGTACATACTTCCCCTACGTGAAAATTCAGTAGAAATGCCTTTTTGCAGAAGAAAATACATCACTCCACCATCTTTCAATATTGAGGGCGAAAATGTTAGGATGATACGCACAACGTATACCACTACCATAAAAAATAATAGTATCCGCCGATCATTCAAAAAGTATATTTATTTTGCAAAATTACTGGAGGGAAAAATTAAAAGGTTACCAATCATAATAGTTTCTTTTTCTGGCTTTTATTTAGCTGCTAAATACATACTTGCGTACATAAAAGAGAAAAAAAAATTATTTTTACGATATTTGAATGAAAAAAATGTATTTTGAATCCTATTTTATTGACCAGTACATGGCACACGGCACATTTGTCTACTACCGAGAGATGACGTTACTTGTATGAATTTAAAAACAATTATACCTCGAATTTTAATTTTTCTGAGTCTGGGGTAACTCGTTACCCCAGTGTGGCCGTTAAGGGTTAAATAGGGCTTCATCGATTATTTAGTTCGGTTGGCAAAAAATAATTTTACTCTAGTCGTTTCGTTCCAACGTGTATCGTTGGAACGGGTAGAAAAAAATAATTGAATATTGGTGGTATTATAAAACCTCAATGTCATAATTTTTTTAGTGCCGTGAATGCCGAAAACTCCGAGGTGAATAAAATTAAGAATCAGCTGAACAATCAATGGGGTGCTGTGCCGGATGTTGCCCGGGATTACAAGAAAAACAATGTCAGATGGTGCGCAGTTGGCGATGAGAATTACGGCGAAGGTTCCTCCCGTGAACACGCTGCTCTGGAGCCTCGTCATCTTGGTGGACGGGCAATCATTGTAAAGAGTTTTGCCCGCATCCACGAGACAAATCTCAAGAAGCAAGGCATGCTTCCGTTGACATTTGCGAATCCCAGCGATTACGATAAGGTTCAACCAACCGACAAGATCAGTCTACTTGGACTGAAGGACATTGCACCTGGCAAGGTATGGAATACCAAACGATGTATCGATATTCGCTTGGTTTTTAATCATTTGTTTATTGCTTTCATTTATTTTCAATCACACCTCACTTCCTCTTTGTTTTTTATATCCTTGATTTATGAATCTGGAATAACCGATGAATATAGAATGTTCGAGGACATTCCTGTAAAACTATTTCAATGACGAACAACGCTGTATAATTTTTGTAAGCGGATCCACCATATTGTCTACACCGCTCGAACTTCATGAGATGACGCCGGATACTGATGATTACGTGATGGGGTAGCTAATCCGAACTTTGATTGACCAGAAGGCTGAAGATTCCGAATTTTAATATTCCGAAACTACGAGTTTCGTAAAGCTCATGCCAGTTAAATTTGGCATGCAGCAAAAGCTTACACAGTGGACTGTAAATTTTATAGAACATTTACAGTCCATTGTGTAAGTTTTTGATTCGAGTATTTTGGTCAATCGAAGTTCGGATTTATTACCCCACCCAATGATTATCGACGTTTTCAACGCAGTGTGATACATACGAAACGGAGTTGTTCAAACATACTACGAAGTGATTAATTTTTAACTTCCCGCGTATCTTCGCGGGTGCATCCGTTCGCTCTGTGCATCCTATTTTTTCACTTTTGGAATACTCCTCACAGATCAAATAAACAAGAAGACTATGTTTGAAAACGAGTCATCGACGCACTTGTACTTAGCGGATGAAACCGAAATTTTTCGTTTAGAGCTAACAAAAATTTGCTTTGTTTCTCCTGATATACATATTACAGTGAGAAATAATAGTACAGTTGTACCGTTGCTTCGTTAGTTTTGCTGCGACATATGATACGTTGACTGCATTTTAACCTGACATCTTTTCGTTTTATGATTTGTAGCCCGTGAAAGCCGAAATCAAGCACAAAGACGGCAAGGTCGAGACCATCACCTTGAATCACACGTTGAACGAGCAGCAAATCGGTTGGTTCAAAGCAGGTTCGGCTCTGAACAGAATGAAGGAAATCGCAGCGGGACATTAGACTAAATAGATCGAAATATTCATAAGCAAGCGAAAAAACCAAGTCCGCGAGTATGAATCCTCTGGCTTTTTGTCAGTAATGTAAAAGCTTCGGAGTTACTTTTTAGCAGTAATCCAACCGTCTGAAACTTACAAAAATTTGATATTAATTAATCGTGAAGATCATTTCGAGATTGATATCTTTTGCGGGAAATGATGTTCCCTCGCAATCACAAAATAGTTGACAATATTGAAAAATCCCCTCTAGAGTGTAGCAAATAAACACTGGAAAGCAGCGGCAGCTGTGTTTTGTTGAAAATATATCGTACGGATGCAACCATGTATAACATGGAAACAACGGAATCCTACGCGTACACACAGGCATGCATGTATATATATATATGAAAAGAAAGAAAAAAGGGAGAGAGAAAGAGTGTATTAGATGCTGGTATCTCCGTCGGATGCTCATGAGAAAAATCAATGATCAAGGATTTGTGCGAGTAGAAATGTTTTATAGAAAAATAAATACAATGATTACTATATGAAAAGAAAATCGTTTATCAATTGATATTTTTAAGATTGTATCCTTTACTTTCGTTCGTAAGTACCTGCGCGGACATAATTTTGACGTTTGACGGTTAGCGCGGACATAAATTTGACGTCTAACTGCTTTAGAGGCTTCAAAAAATCGATTTTTTCGGGGATTTTTTTGGGAAGGAAAGAAATGTACGATTGAAACGAAAATTTCAGGGTTTATTGTTATATATTTCAACAGTCTTCTCAAATTTTTTCATCAAGATATATGTTATATTATGCTTGGTACAAGCATTTCGCCGAGACGCCTCGAGTATGCATTTGTCGTGCAGCGGGAAAGATAGGGAAAAAATGAAACGTCCTATCGAAACGAGATAAAATGAATTGTATTCGGAATTAAATTCTATTCTAGTTGAACTTAAAAAAACCTTAAGAAACTTAAGGTTAACCAACTATTTAAACAATCTAATGTGAATTTGTTTTTCCAAATGAATGAATTTTTTTTTCAATTTGCAAAAAATTGTTGAATTTTTCACTATTTGTTGAATTTTCTTGGTTTAACTAGAAGCTGTACTATTGAGAAATAAACATTTTTGGGGGTTCTTTGCTTCAGATGGAAATTGCGATCTGCAATTTTCCCGCCGCACGACAAATGAAATGATGAAATGCTTGTACCAAGCATAATATGTCATATATCTTAATGAAAAAATTTGAGAATACTGTTGAAATATACAACAATAAATCCTGAAATTTTCGTTTCAATCGGATTTTTCTTTCCTTCAAAACAAAAATCCTTGAAAAAATCGATTTTTTAAGCCCCTAAAGCAGGCTCCCCCCTTAAACTGGCGAGAGTGTGGCAGGGTATGTTATATCCACCGTATTGTCGTTGAATGTCATTGAAAATTCATTGTAACTTGTTTTCAGTAATGTAAAAAATAAAAAATAATTGACATAATGCTTTCTCTTAACAATTTAGTTTTACAGCCAATTTGGTAAAAGGTTGTGTCAAACCCTGCGACATATTCTTTGTTACATTTATTCACCACACTCTCGCCGGGTTAAATTATTATTCCCACGATCGTTACTAATTATTTTACAACCTTTACTGAAAGTCGAACTTTTATAGGATTTACTGAAATTTCTCGGTTTTACTGGTAGTAAAGTTTAGTGGACATTCGTCAAGTCATATGTAAAAAAAGACAACTCGCGATAACATTTTTCATACCTACTGAATTATCGTAAGCTCAAATATTATTATTTTTGCAAAGGTCGTGTTAAAGATTCACGATGATGAAGCACCAGAATTTTATTCGCTATATGGGAAACCATGGCTGTAATAATCATTCACAGAGCAATGCTCTTTAAAGCCATTTGACTCCAGATATATTGTATAATTTAAGGAACAATGTTCTGTTATTATTATATTCTCTTCGCCATTTTTGAGCTCGGTTTTCAACTGTCGTGGATGACTGATGGGCTCCGAAAATATAACGCCTCTCGGATCGTGTCTAATGGACCGATCAGTTTAATCATGATTCTGTTTGTCACCTTAAAAAAGCGGCCATACTTTCAGGGCCGATGCACGAGTTTACACAAAAATCGATTTTCAGTTTCTTTTCGTTTTTTTATTGCCTAAAGTCTTGTATTTTATATTGCACAATAATTTTGTTTAAAATTCTAAAAATTCACTGAGCCGTGATGATTGTAATGCTGAAGGTCGTAACGTTCAGTTCCGACACAACAATCAAACCAAGTTTACAAGTTCGCATCTACTTGTACTGATGTCTTGTGTCCACATTTTGTTATCATGAATTATATTTTTTTTTCAGGCTAAGGTATATGAATGCGTTATTCTAAATCTGTGCCCAATACGGTAAGCCGGAATTTTCATGTTTTTTAGTACTCAAGAAATTACGGAACTTCTATATAAATTAAGCTGTTTATATAATTTTACATTCTCTACTATATTACACCGTTACGAGTATTTAAGAGAAATTCGTGAAATCATTTTTTAGTGGGTGCAAAGGTCAGGAAAAAATAATACTGTCCACATTTCATGTAATTAACTTCGGTGGTTCAGGCTCGTTGTTGATGAGTTAGTCAGTTAGAACGTGTTCTTTGATACACATAGATTACTAATTGAGCTTGAAAAAAAATGCAACACCTTTTTTATTGTCGATTTTAAGGAAAAACGTCTTTTTTTTATAACGCACTTCTTTTGCGTTGAGATATTTATAAAATATCTCAACGGATGACTGAACGGTTGTTTCAAACGTCCCCGCGTTTATTAATAGCAAAACGTTTAAAATAGTTAGTGTCAGTGACAAATCGTATTATTTTAAATGAAAATGTTGCAGTTGGTGCAACTATTTCAATTTCGAAAAAGTATCCAGTGACTTTATCGATTTTAACACTGCAGGAACAATAGATCTTTCCGTTTCTGATTTTGGATGAATTCAGGTTTTGAAATCATATACGTCACCGATTTGAGGGGCAGCTAAAATGTTTGTTTAAATAGGGGTGGTATATCACTGTCTAAAGAAGACTCCTATCTGTATCATTTCATCAAATGAATAATCTACTAATGCTGCGTAAACAATATATGTTTATCAATGGAAAATTATGAATAATCCTTTGAAACGTAAATTAGCATTTGTAAATGTAATTAACATTTCATAAAACGTAATTAAAACGTGAATTAGCATTTCAAATGTAATTAACAATAATAATTTTGTGAAGGGCCGAATTGGACAGGTGACATGTAAGTAGTTCGTATCGCACCTCCTAGAGTGGGGGCGTCGTCGCCTTGACGATACAACGAAAACATTACAAACCCGCGTGGATGGTTACAGCCACCTGGTTTTTATGTTTGTTCGTTTTACGTTTGGTCATCCAATCAACGACCCACCATTCCAAGATCGCTAGTGAACGTTTCACATTTGACGAAAGGTGTATATAAATATGTCAGTGGACGGAGAATTTTTCGTGTGCGTCACAGGTACCATCGAGTTTGCTGAGTTTTACGAGATTGATAACGCTTACTGCAAATACGGATATCATTTTGGCAACGCATGGGCCGTCGCAGCGGTAAGAAACGTACAAGATAAACCATTTAACCGCGTCATAAAAGAAAAAGTGATTTAATAGAGCGGTGATGCATTTTCGTAAACGCGGTACGAATGTCAGTAACTGTGCAACCGTGGCTAACGTCGCAAGAACGATAAAAAGCTGTTTTACATGGATTTTAAAAAAGGATAGTGACTGGACTTTGTTCGTGCAGATGGCAGGCCCGGCAAAACTTTCAATGATCATAGTATATGCCTAAACCCACTAATCATAAGACGGGTTATTTGACCCCGTACTGAAACTATTCAGGGTATCGAGGAGGGCTTAACGCAGATGAGCAACTGTAGTAACGACATGAGACGCCTCGCTGTTTGGAATTTTCCGATCGATATCTCCTTTAGATCGACAGACCCACATGGATGTAAGCTAACACCTGTTTAATCGTAAATTTATGTGGCATGCATACGGTGAATAAGTTATCCCTCGCCAGTAAAATATTGCACAATAAACGTTCCAGTTACTGACACTGCCCTAGATTCTGACGACGGTATAATTTTCACCACCACAAATACAATTGCTGTCGAATCATAATCCTATTACCGACTAACTAAAGGGAATTGTTCGCTTTTAATTATTCGTGAAATTCACTTTTTCATAATAAATTCTTATAATAGAAATTGACTAGTGACGTGTCCGTAGCGACGGTGCTAGCCGACACCCGTTACACATGACAAGCGACATTTTGTGAATTTCGTTCATCACGTAATCGTACAAAGACACAAAAATGATGTGAACATTTTCTGTAAGAGCTGGACTATCGACGAGATAAGAAATCATTAAATTTTTCATTGACTTCGCTGCGTTATTATAATTTGGTGAGAAATAATAAATGAAAGAAGCAACGTATAAGTTTTTATTAGCGAAAAAAACAGACCAAAAATGACATCAATGAAACTATTATCATTTCTGAAAATCTAATTTTTGAAATCCAATTTTTGTCAAATTTTTTTATAATCAATTATTTAATAATAGTTATTAACTATCAAATTTGATACCTCCTTCGTTCAATAACATGGCACCCGGGTACCCACTGAAGTTATTACGCATGAATGTCAGGCTTATACACACTCAAGAGACTTTAAAGTATTGAGGTAATTTCACTCTTAAATAAATAATAAACAATATCGTGCCTGGTTATTGAACGAAGGAGGCATCAAGTTTGATAGTTAATAACTATTATTAAATAATTGATTATAAAAAAATTTGACGAAAATTGGATTTCAAACTACTTAAATTTCGAGGATCCAGACGGTTATACAGTTTTTTAAAGAACAAGTTAATAAATTCTATCTGCAAAGCTGAAATTGATACCCGGGTACCTGGTCATTGACGGACGATTAAACAATGGTTTTATTAATTAATCTTAATCGTTTCATTTTTCCAATAGGTGAATTCCGCTCTGAGGGCTCTAATACATGCGCTGAAACCATTAGTTTTCCGATTGGCTATATCACGCATGAATCAACAACGGAAATCTGATACCACCGCTCTTAAAGTGTCAGTAACTAGGACGTTTACCTCTTGAATACAGGAATCACTTTTAAAGTTGTTTACATTAATTACGTTTATAAAGCGGCTTCACATATCCACGAAAACCCTATAGGGGAAAGTAGTACGAGTTGATCCCTTGGGGTAAGATGATTCTTTGTAATTGCGCTGAAACCACTAACGCCATCTAGTTTATTTCACTGCCGAAACA